>WUAW01008782.1:16072-29197 GCA_017165845.1 Thaumetopoea pityocampa
GTGGATTACACGAAGTTGTTGTCCCGTGTGGGGATCGAACCCACAACACTCGACAGCGCAGTGGAGAAGCGGCCACTTAAATCACTGCGCCAATGCCTTGGAAATAGATGGTGAACTGCTCTGTAGTTATTCCGAACTTGAGAATGGGACACTGGTTGCAGAATTAATAATGATGAACATTTGCAACTGGAGACTGTCATAGTTAAGCCAATATAGGTCACGCAACTCTGCAATGATAGAGGCAGTTTGACATACGTTTAGCAGGCAACTCGCAGTCTGCAGATCGTGGCATAATTTATGCTGCTCCTCATTATTCCGGTGCATTTCTCGGTGATTTCTTTCGGCACCCATGGGAAGAGATACCATGCGACGTCTAATAAATCATTTATGTATATAAATATTACAAAAATGGGAAGGCCTAAACTTCGAAAAAAAAAATGCGTTACATGGTTTATGGACTACTCCAAATAAACAATTTCAATCTGATTGACAAAAACATACTGATGGAGGTCGAGCAGACAGACGTTCTACAATATAAATATCTGATCTTAAAATCATTCCTAAATCTACATTATACCTAAATAGCTAATCGTAATCGTGTCGTACATTATTTGGAAATTAATTATTTCTCCTAATATTAGGAGCCCCTGATATAAGCTTTTCCTCGTATAAATAAGTTTTTGATTATTACTATTTAACTCTTTCAATCTCTACAAGGTTTGCAGAAAATTGAGTAGAAACAGGCTGGACTTTTTACCGCCTTTATCATCCAATATCGTTCTTGAAGGAAGATCAGTTGATATAGTTATTCACTTCCTTCACTTAGCTGAGATTTCATCTATTTTAAGAGCTACTAATTTTATTATTACAATCATTAATATACGACTTAAGATCTTTTGATGGCATACCTTTATTTGTATGATCCGTAGGTATTACAGTATTTCGTCTTTTACTATCTTTACCTATTTTAGCCTCAGTTACTACTAAGTGATCGTGACTAATAGATTCTCAACGTCTTCACCCTCAGTTTTTATTGCGACGGCTAAATCTCTCATAAACCCTACGTAAAATGTTCCAACAGCGCAACGGTTCGTATATACTATAAATCTGATTTTCAAGGAAACTCTTTGATCGGCGGCGTTAATATGTTTTCGATTCGTCGTCGGGACGGGGCGCAGTCCGCTCCGATTGCGTCAGTCACAGTGACATCTCGCGGAAACTGTCCACAAGACGACACTTATTCTATTAGCGGGACAATTTATGAGCGGCCACATGACAAGCAGGCAAACGTCTGTTTACAAAGTCGCCTAACGCGTCTGGACATTGAAATGTTATTTGCAACTTCAATAGACACACTAGTTGTGGAGTTAAGAGATGTTCATAGTAAAATTATTTAAATTAGTCACGATATTTCGATTTCGACTTTTGTTGACACACACGCACACGCGCATGCACGCACACTCACTTACACGCACGCATTCACGTATGCGTACGCACGCAATAGCGCACGCGCTTGCACGCACGCACGCACGCACACACACACACATCCACGTGCGCGGGCGCATACATGTACAAACACTCGCACACGCACTCATGATGCATGCATATACGCGTCCTCTCCACCTTTATTAAGTTTATTCACTACAAAGATACCCACTCTTTGATTTTACTTTTACACTATTAATATTTCTAATATAAATATATTCTCTCTTATGAAATGTATAAACATATTTTACCTACCCATGTGACAAATTACTTAGCGTCTACCCTATAACTTAAAATATTGTAATAATTTGTGGAAGAGCGGAATTTCCTAACACAAGCATAAATTTTACAACTTAAATTTGCAACTTAAAAGAATGTTTTCAAAAGAATTTGTGTATTATTTTTAAGTTACTGAAAAAAAGTTTTTTTTTTCATGTTGAGTTGTTACCTCTTGCCGTTGTGTGGCAAAAATTAACTGAATGTACAAAATTTTAATGTTGGTATCACCTTGAACGACTTCAGGTAAATAATTATATCGTACATTTAAAAAGTCCGATTCATTGGTGACACTCATTCGATCCGAAAATACGCACTGAACGAATTTAGCTGTCTTTGTATAGAATTTAATTATATAAAGGATAATAATACGCACGAACAGCGGCGAGCATACGTTCCTCACTCACAAGTCGTTAAAAGTTGCATAATTGATTTACATCTCTTGTGACAGTGCTAACTACATTTAATTAAAAAGTGCCCAGTCATCAGTATCAGATAGTAAATATTTCATAGTAAGTACAGCCATTAATGTCCCCTCTCATTCTGAGAGGAGAACCGTGCCCTGCAGTGCAACAGTAGATGGGTTGTGATGATGATGATGATGATGGTGGTGATGATGATGATGATGATAACAATGATTATGCCAGCTTTATTTGGACATTATCGCTTATCTTAAAAAGTTTAATTTTCAATTGCGTGCCAACTTCTACGGGAAAACTAGAACTCTTCGCTTACGTTAGAGCTATCCATATTTAATTTAAAAATTCCCAATCTTCAGTATCAGATAGCGAACAAAACATTTCATGGCAGGAACAGCGTTATTTGGATATTATCGCTTTTGTAAAGAGGGCAGTTTACAATTTCGTGCCAACTTCTACTGCGAAACTAGAACTCGGCCAGTCACTGCCCGTGGGCTCTGTAGTTGATTGTATCCAGATCACATTAAAGACTTGCCTGGAGGGATACAAAACAGAAGTCTGTGCAACATACGAGACTATAATATGTGAAGATTTGCAGGGTGTCGTAAATGTCAATGCCATATTAACACTCGTAGATGTTAAACTCCGATTGGTCAGGCACGGTGTAATCAAAATTTCAAAGCTACAGTTGCACTATATTTTTGCTGCGTACAAATAGGATTTAATAATTAAGGCCGGTCTGTTCATATGGACTGTCGTTTTTAATTAGTGATGGAGTCAATCTTTAGTATTATTTCATATCTATCAGATTTTCTACAAAAAATTAGACTAAATATACAGAATCACTGAAAATACAGAAAATTAGGACAGAAAGTTTATTTTTGGTGAATTATTTATTATTTTTACAGTTTATTAAATTTCTCTGGAATATATTGTCCCGGACTATGGCTGACGGTTATTTTTGTGCTAATTAATTTCAGTTTGTTATTTCATGATACACTTTTAAAGATCCTATTTTTTGTGATTATGTGATTCCGCCTATGGTGAAATCCGACCACTATGCTACAAAATGCAGTGTTGCGGCATGGTACTATTTATCGGAGTTCTGCTAACTGCTCGTAGTTAAACGTACGAATTCTACGTAACACCAAAGTTAAAGCTCTAAAATGTCAAATACGCCGAATAAATTTAAAATGTCAAGGTGGGCATTAAAACACTTCCATCTATTGATGTCTAATGCTTTCAGTTATATAATACTACTTATTTTTAATGTTTTTAGTTTATTCATGATAATCCTCACAGTTTTAGTTTTATTAATACTTCTTTTCTTGTACAATCTACCTTCTGGAATGCTCTCTCACTTATGGCGGTTAATGACATTTGATCGGTGTTTTTATCTATTTTTTATAAAATACTCGTTACTATAAGAACTAATATTATTATTATACTAATATTAATATTATATGATTAACTAATATTAATTATTCAAAAGAGTGACTAAATATATTTTTTTTTAATTTTTAGCTAACACGATCCGAACAGACAGTGTTAACATGTTATTGTGTAAGTCGCTCTTAAGATCAAGAAATTAAAACAGAAATAGAAGTAAAGGTATTAATTATGCCATTGATGAATATAAAAGATAAAAAATAGTTTAAAAAAACTAAAACAATACGCTTTATAAGAGAACCGAACTAAAAAATAAAAAAGTAATTTTACAATCAAAAGCGTGGGGTGCTTTTTATGACTTTTACGTTTTCTTCTTGGAAACTTTACTTTTGGCAATATCTGTTTATTATCAAATATATTAATTGATATAGCGCACCCACGCTTTTGATTGTAAAATAATTTTTTATTTTTTAGTTCAGTTTTCTTATAAAGCGTGTTGTTTTAGTTTTTTTTAACTATTATTTATTTTCATTTTTAGTTCGGGGTTTTTTTTAATATCCTGATGATCCTGGCCAGGATCTTTGAAAAAATTTATGAAATTATTGTATTGTCATCGGTCCTTTAGAAGTATTAAAAATTTGAAGTCGAGCTGATGGTTTTAAGTGGGTGAAAATCGTGTCCAAAGATTCCGTTACATAGATAGATAAAAGTCAAGCTAATATAAAGCGTGTAAAAAAAGAGACGATTGTAATGAGAAATTTTCGGGTTGTGTGAATTCACGTGAAACAGACCGATGTGGTGAAGAGAGTTGTTGTGGTTAGTAACGCCGTGTGGGTGGGGCGACTCGGAAGTAGATTATATAGACACGTTATTCGGAGACCTCACGTCACAACACATCTATTAGTTGTGTGACGATGATTATGTAATATAAATAATTATTGATAGATTAAAAAATATAACAACTTTTGTCCTGTCTATGTTGGGCAGACTAATCCTAAAATCCACAAGACGACATGTAAAAATGCAACAGAATACACTAGTACCTCTGCAAATAAATTAAAAAGTATTCGAGGATTAGAATTAAATGTTGAACGTAGCATGAATTATTGTATAATTCAATTAACAGCAGTTTTCTTTACGTTGCAACAGTTATTAAATATACATTTCTAACAAAAATAATTTTACTCGATGTTATTTTGTCTGTAGATTAAGTTATAATAACCAATTTAAGTCTGAAAACTAAAATATACCAATCCTAACTCCAACTCAGGTAAACGAAATCGAGCAGCTGCTTTCCTACGAGCAATAGAACTAACTATTCACCGAGCAGACCGACCCTTCTATTTAATGGGCTGTAAAACTTGAAATACTGTGAATATCATTACCAAATTTTCACAGTATGATCTTAAGACACTATACTTTCGAAATATCGAAAACTAAATAAATCGATTTTATAAAAATTCTAGACCACCGGGTCCCCGTAAAATAAAAAAAAAAATTGTAAATGTTCTCTTGAACGAGTTCACCAAGATATACATATGTACGACTGTACTTTAACAATTGCCTGGGGTAGTTTTTAGTTTCTAACAAAGTGCTAATTCATTATGGTAGTCTCTGACTTTTTAATAGAATATTTGAATATTATTATTTGCTTGATCGTCTGATAATTCAAGATTGTGAAGTAACGTGGTATACCTGAATTAATCAAAACTTTGTTTGAACGAATCTTCCTAAGTATCAGAAAATATCGTATTGGCAGTACGAGGTAATACAAAAGCTATTGGCAAAGGTAGCGTTGTGAAATCGTGCGCTCTGAGTCAGTCGTTTATTATAGGAAAGCACCGGAGTACTACCGAGGCGGGCCGAGCAGCCCTTACGTCACATATGCGATTTATCTTATGTTGCATCTTTCATCATATCTTTCATTTAAGATATTTTACACTTGAAAACATTTAACTCTTTCTTTGAGAGGATGTATCACGTTGATGACATTGCCCGAACGGGCAGTTTATGCCGAAACTACTCCGTACGAAATGTTACAATGAAAAAAAAAAAAAGTTAACAATAAAAAGATTTACAGAATAAAGTAATCGCACTATCAAATGTATATGATTTATATTTTAGGATCAAAATTTTATGACGAAATGTATGATTCTCCATTTTGAGTAAAATAATATTTTTTGATACAAGGGTTACAGAGTAAATTGATTACAATATTCGTCCCCTTTAAAGCTATACTTTGAAATCTTCGCCTTAAATATACCTTGTATTGTACATATCTAAAGAATTTTAAACATTGCGTAATATAACATGTTTGGAAGAAATACAAAAAGATGTACCATGGGTACTCCACCTCAGTATCCATATTTCTGTGACATAGTGCACCTAAATATATCTGTTCAAGATCAACCTATACATGCTGAAGTATATGAGAACCGGTTTCATAACACCTTCCTATATCTCTCTACCCTTATAAAAGTCGTTATCCACGCTTCCGTATCAAACGCGGAAGTGTGCAAAACAGATCCAAGGTATCAGAATATATCAGTTTTTATCGCCTCCTCAGTAACTGTCCGGATGGTAGGGGGAACATTATGTCTGCACGGAATATTGTCAAGCGTACTCTTCCAGATGTTCAATTTGCGTTGTAATTGTCATTTATCCTGTGTAGGTTGGTCTTGTATACTTGTTATGACTATTACCATTACTTTAAACAAATCGGACTCAGTGCTTATCTTTGATGAACACTGACAGTAATAGGGAAGGACATTATTAATACCGGTCCTAACTATATAAACAGGGCTAGAGAACATGTCCTTGATAGTTGTCGAGATTAATCTTCGGCACACTCCTGGATCGTAGCGCATACAAAACAGCCGTGCTGCGCTTGACATGATAGCCCTTGCTCTGTCACAGTAGATCGCATTCTGATATTAAAACCATACTTTTTGTGACTACCCATTTTTGAAGTCGCTGTTCCATTCTTAAACCTAGGAATGTTGGAATAATGGGACTGCGGTTATCTGACCCTCATAATCTCGACACAAAAACATATTACTAAATGTAAGGTTATTTATTATATTATCTACATAACACGATGGTGTATAAAAACAGCGTAATGGTTTCGCGTAAACGTAAGCGCACGGCGAGCGGCCCCGGCCGGGGCGCGCGTGACGCAGGCGCAAGCCCCGACCTACTTATGTCGTTGAAAAAATCAGCAGATGTTCAACTTTGAGGCGGGATATATCGAGCGGGGCAGAATGTGTTGTTCCGAATAGAAATAAACTTGTCACATATTTTGATTGTATCTAGAGCGGGCGACGGTTAGTCACGCCGCGGCATCGATGCCAACGTCCCGGCCGCACAACACAACTATAAAGGCAATCGCGCTCCAGACTGAATCACGATAGGCGCCGTCTGCAAAACGTCTCATCACTGCCGTATTTATGGATTACACTGCAATTGTTATTGTCTCCGCATAAGGAACTCTCCGCGTTTACGATCAATTTGAAGGTCACAACGCAACGTTAGCAATATACGAGCATTCATCATCACTATCGCCACTTATTAATATTTACAGTCAAATTCACAAGTGGGACATTGACGATTGACTGGTTCAGCCGTAGAGCTCTCATTTCATTATTCCTCCATTTCCTTCCGAGGATGCTGTGAGATCTAGCTAAAGGCCCAGGATAATGGGCTGCAGTATTATTCAGTTATTCAATCAAAATCTAATGCTATCTACAAGACGCCTGTCAAGCGTGGAAATTATGGTAACTCTCTCCTTTTTAAGGATGATTTATCATAATTTGTATTATTTCAAATTCATGTATAACTTACGAATGATATTATAGACGCTAATGTATTCAACGGGGAAGGGAAACTTCATGAAAAAACCTGCATGCACACATGGGTGAATGAAGTGTGTCAAGCCGCACTAGGCCAGCGTGGTAGGTCACGATCTAATCTCTCTTCCTATGAGTGGAGCTCCGTGCTCCTATAGTGTGGACGAATATGGACTGGGGATGATAATGATGTTTCAAAATTAAATTAGTAATTAATTACAGTAATGTCAGATGGCCGGTATCCACCGGAATTGTTCTGCAATGTGAGTTTTCCGGATTCCGGAATTTAAAAAAGTATCCAGGAGATTTTTAAATCTCTTCGAAGTAGAATTTCCTTGTGGATACGAGTTAATTTTGAATAAGGTGAAAGTAACTAACAAAAATCACAAGTGAAGAGTGTTCCATAAAGAGATTTTCTGTGTGTTATCATTTTGCAGAATATGTTGCAATTTTAGTGTTGGAAAATGATTCATGTTCTTACCTTAAAGTAAAATATCGATTTAGTGACAAATTTTACAGAAGCTAAGTGAACGCGGTTCACATAAATGTTATCATTTTGCACAATATGTTGCAATTTTAGTGTTGGAAAATGATTCATGTTTTTACCTTAAAGTAAAATATCGATCAGTGACAAATTTTACAGAAGCTAAGTGAACGCGATTCACATAAATGTTGCACAAGACGAGCAAACAAAGTTTGGGGAACAGGTTGAAATAAATATTAATACAGCTGCTTCATAATTAATCAAACGTCACAATTTCAGCGAAAGATCCATTTACAAAAAAATACAAGAAATTGATTTAAAAAGACGATTTTCTATCCTCAATTCCAGAAAGTATCGGATTTTAAACGGGAAATAATTTTGATAAACTGCAGGCTGAATTTGAGGAATATCTATGGCAGTATTTTAAAAGTTGTCAAAACAAACGAAAAATAGAGGAAGATGTGAAAAAACAAATTGCACAAATCATAAACGGGTACTTTCATTCATTTATCTATTCCAGTTAGTAAAGCTTTCACTGAATGAATAGTCATTTTTAGTCTTATAACTTTGGAGTTAGTGAAGACGAATCTGTCCAGAGTCTATGATTAGGTTTAGAGTCAATTTTAGAATGTCTGGTTCTGAATTTATAAAAATATTAGATGAATCAGATGGCCATAAAATAATTGTAACTGTCAAAAATCATGATAAATACAATTATCATTAAATTTATGTCTAGCGACGTTACGGGAGTGTTGTTTAGGGGGCTCTTCATGGTGAAATGGAATATCTTGACTCCTTGGTAGCTACCGTCTACTTCAACTGACGAAACAGAGTACTTAGTCTTTTAACCTGCCCGGTAGATAGACTTAAGTATACGGGTAAGCGACCCCGGCCCCCCAAGCTACTACTGCCTCTTCTTACTCCTTCCGAGATAGTAGTGTCTTATGGATATAAGACACTACTACACTGTACTATAGGATTATAGTTCTTTTCCTAAATTCCATATTCCTTCCTCAATTTCCTATTCATATTCCTTTCACATTTCCTACCTCATCCTCTTTCCTTTCTTTTCCACTAAGCCGTGAGAACGCAATAAGGAACTTAAACCTTATAAAATGGAGGCGTCGTGGTTCGCCACCCGACACGTCTTGTTACCCACGGGGGCGAAATGAGGGCTGCGGACTAGCCACTTTGCTACATTAAGTGATCGTGGCAGGTGGAAAGAAGTGGTCTCTGCCTACACCAATGGGAAAGGGGCGTGACTATATGTATGTAGTTAACGGTATATGCGAATGCGCTAATTGAAAGAGGCCAATATGCTAATATTTGTAACTGGGCTGCAAAAGTTTGTTTGGCAGATTGGCGACGTGTAAAAGGATAAAAGTTTAAGGCAAAATGTAGTGTATGTAGTGAGTACTATAGTCTCTGCTTACCCATATGGAATATCGGTGTGAGTGTATGTATGTATGATACAGATGACGGGTGACGAACGGCATGACAACGTGACAGTTACAATGTTTTGTACAGTAAGCAAAATTGAATTTGTACAACACAATTATGTCGCTACGAGCGTAATATTTTTACATAAAAATATATAACACATCTGTATGTAACAAAAAACTTAGTCAAGAATACATTATATAATAACTCTGACGCAGTCTCAGCAAATGCAAAGATGGCATTTTTATGTTACGAAAAATAAATTTTTACTAAATTGGTAACATAAAATGCATCATATATTGCATTAAAACCTGTACATTAGTTAATATAATTTTAAATAATAATTACTTTCATTTATAATCAGAAATCCAAAGATCTACTTGTTACATTTTAAGTAAAAAATCCTTGACACTTAAGAATAATTATTTCAATAGTTATTTTGTTACTAAAAAAGATTCATAGAGATAAAAACCCAATAAGAAGGTATATTAAGTCATTTGCGGAGACGTACTAAAGCCTAGACGCAGAGCCTACACGGACTTTCAACCTTGCCTTAGGACGCACCCTAAGAGAGGCGGAGTGCACTCTGTTGAATGAACAGAAGCCGACCTAGGTGTAGACGGCGCGCTGCTTCCGGCACTCCCCCACAGAGAAGGAGTCGGAAAGCTAGGCTCCCTGCACACGAGAAGAGGTCGTTGCAAAAAACAAACCCAAGCCTGCCCGACTCATGGACATACGCTCATGCGGCCTCAGCAGCCTACAGATGCGTATGGTCTTTGGTGGGTGTAAACTTCACATAATCGCTGTGAACTGCCTTCAGCGCAACGGTATGTGTTAGGCATTGTTTGTACGAAAAGCTATTCTAAATCGTTTAATAATCTAAGGCTTTACAAAAAGTAAATGTTCGTAAATTTGATTAAACCTCTTAAAATGCATTTTTTTTTTACTTCTATACTATTATGAAATGACTAAATGTCAAATTTTCTGATTCACAAAATTATAATTTAAAAAAAAAAGAAAAACTACTCAAATCGTCTAATTAAGGCCTTCTGAAACCAAATCCATCGATGTTTGTTTGTTTGAATGCTCAAGCTTCACGCAAAAACCAGCAAGTAAAATAGATTTTGGTCAAACCGTTATAGTCTTAAAGGTACTATTCCGACTTAAATACTGCGGCATGTTTTCATCACAACCGGTCCGGTAGAATTGGAGATACAGCTTGATTGCTGTTTTAGTAGCCTGTTTTAAGGTATGAAAACTCAAGTGAAAGTGGAATTATGGCTTTTTATATAAATCTATGATTGTTTTGAAATTTCCCATGAAGCAGAAAACAGACTTTCACGCGGGCGGAGCCGCGGCCTAAAGCTAATGATTAAATATATTTATAGACACAATTATTGCACGTTAAATGTCGCCGACTTAAAGTGACAGTCAATTTACGTATTGTCTAATTAAATGAATCAGTGCCAAATAAAACGAACACGAGGGTCATTATAGCACCAAATGTCTCAGATGTACATAACAACGGTATGAGTCAGACAAGATTTATTTGATTGGCAATAGAGTTTAGAGTGCAAGCAAAGTACATGTTAATAGGCATACTTCAAAAACACTACGAACAGATACGCAGCGTGATCTTAAAAAAAGGGTTCAGTTGTTGACTCTTCACGTCGTATGGGCGTTGTAAACAGAATTATTTTTAAATCTTCAAAGGGGTTTACTATACTAACGTCGTTTTCAGTGCTCACAACAAGAGTTGAAATTAAATTAAGATTTATTTAGCAATAACATTCTTCAGTTGTCTCTTTTAGTAGTTAAAAAGTTTTAGATTAAATTAGATAATTGCCTATATGCAGCTAAGTCGAATTTAAATCACCATATTGTAACATTCTGATACCTAAGGCACGCTGTAACGTCTTACAATCTTGGCTGTTTATAAAAGTTTGAATTTCAAATGTTATATTAGATAACTAGCTATTGCCCGCGGCTCCGCCCGTCTGAATATCGGTTTTCGACTACATGGGAAATACCAACACAGATTTATATAAAAAGCTTTAGAACCACTTTTACTTGAGCTCTCGTACCTTAACGACGGCTACTAAAACAGGGATCAAGCTGTATCTTCAATTCTACCGGATGGATTTTGATGACACATACCGCAGTACTTAAGTCGAAATAGTACCTTTAAGACTAATAGTTTAACCGAAATCTACCCGCTGGTTTTTGCGTGAAGTCCGAACAAACAAACATCTACGGATTTGGTTTCAGCAGCCCTTAATTAGTCTGAGTTATTTTTTTATAAATGTCTTTGATTTATGAAAATTTGACGTTTAACAATTTTATAATAGTATAAGATATAATATAATATAGATATATTTTTTTGCGGCGCATCATTCGTCTTTGTTTCCTTTAAATCACAATCTAGTACTTCGTCCGTAGCTAAAAAGAACATTATGCTAACAGAATTTTATTGAGAACGATGATTTTTTACGATTTTAATTTTCCCTTTTTAGCAATATTGCACTGATCATCTTAATAATGTTTTGGATGAGAAACAGTTCATCAGAGCACCGTGAGCCGTTAATACGTTGGATTTGATCATGGCCGTGTTACATTCCCTAATGAGATTTGTGAAGGTTAACCCTCAACTGTGATCACTCGAGAAAAATGTGGCTACTATCAAGCAATTAAATTAAGATAATCTATGAGGAGATTCTGAAACATTTGTATATTGGATTGAGTCAATCAAAATCAGGAAACTTTGTTATCGCTGAACATGGACTCACCTCGGAACAGAAACGGGATCTTTGTTGATTGGTGGAAAAAATTGTTGTTATAGTACCACCATGAACGCCCAAATGCTGATTGTGACAGGAGACGAAACGTGGATTTATTGTTATGAAAATTATTTATTGTTAAGAAAGCAGTAATCTAGTGAAGCAGTAATCAGTATTTGATGATCACAAAAGACCAACTGTTAAGAAAGCAGTAATCTAGTGAAGCAGTAATCAGTATTCGATGATCACAAAAGACCAACTGTTAAGAAAGCAGTAATCAGTATTCGATGATCACAAAAGACCAACAAAATTGAGACAGTCGAGAAGCGTCGGTAAAATATTGTTGCGTTTGTTTTTGCAAGATTGGTTCTGTCTGCAAAACCCCCACTTGAAGAACAAATGCTGAGTGGTACACCACAATTTGTTTTTCAAAAAACTAGAGATAAATGGCTGAGGAGTTGTTTCCTTTTGCAGCATGGCAATGCTGCTCCGCACGACCAAGTCATTATTGGATTCAGAAAAGATGTAACTCGTGACATATTTAAAACACAGTCTGTATTTAGCACCATATGACTATTGGTTTCTGAAAAATCAAGATTGTGAGCTGTGATTAAATCTTTGATTTTTGAGAACAGAAAACATGTGTCCGATGGCATGTTTTTAAATTTCTTGTGAGACACATACAACTTTTCACCTCACCATTGAGAAAATACATATATGTAAGAGACGATAATTTTCCTTCTCCGTTGAGTACATTGGTGTTCACAATGTAGACCGTACATAAATTAGAAAATATCTCAGTGGTACGAGAGTACCACTGAGATATTTTCCGAGTTCGATCCTGGTCCGAGAGGACCAGGATCGAACTCGTGACCTTTCGATCGTAAGTCGTATCTATAACCAGTACACTACCAATGCACTTTAAATGGTATTAACAATAACCACTGGTTATTGTTCAAATATATAGTGAAGCAGTTCATATATTACATTTTATTTATATTTTATTAATC
>WUAW01008785.1:2147-15345 GCA_017165845.1 Thaumetopoea pityocampa
AGAGCGTAATTTTTCAGTAGTAGGGTTCTAATTTATGAACTTACTTCTTTTTCTCTAGGTAATTTGATCTTATTACATTAAATGAACTACAATCTCTTGTTCTTTGAAAGCATGATGAGGGTCAATCTCAATTAATATCGTGGGCAATCCTAGCAAGCTTGGCAAGAGATCCCTTAGATCCCGTAGAGCTGATCCCTTGACACCAATAACGTGTAAACTATAAGGCGATTTATTTTAATCTAAACATAAATACTCGTAGCAGGTGAAAAAAAGTGGTCTCTGCTTACCCCAATGGGAAGAAGGTATGACCGTGTGTATGTATGTAGTATATACTATAGTCTCTGCCTACCCTTATGGGATATCATCGTGAGTGTATGTATGTATAAATACCCGTTTGAAAAACACATCCGTAATCCACTGACAGTCTCTTTGAAGAAGTCCTAACTTTGTCTGTTCAACACCAACTTTCCAATTTAGTACCTCCATGTTCCGTTTCTCCCCTCGTACTTTTGTTATCCAAGTTTGGGATACATACATCACAATCTTGTGATAATATTTTACGACGCGAAAAAGGGGAAATTGCTAATAACAATGACAGTTCATGAAGACGAATAATAGAATTTTTTATCTCAATATTTTATCCGCCTATCAAGGACACCTTTTACTATAAAATGGCCGCTAAAATGAAATAGCCTAATAATTAATCTGTTTTACACGCCATTTTTTTCATTCATCCCTACAACAGTAAAAAGATGCACTAGTAACATACCAAATAAGAATTAATAATATGCTTCTATGACTGTCATTATACTAGCAAAAACATGTCATTATACATTATACATTCATTATACATTCAATTATATGTCAATGTCATAGTATATTTGTAGAGAAATAGCAACCACAGTTCTGATCATCTGATATATTTACAAGACCGCTAGAGAGATTTTAAAAATTTGTGGATATTCGCTCCAGTGAAGCTTAAAATCCAATCCAACGATCTTTAAATAATTAAAAAATGAATCTGAAAAAGAACGGACAAATAAAATGAAGCTTATAAAACTAACTAACGAATCGGGCCAAAAAGTTTCACGAAGAGTTATGGAGAGGAAAACCAATATTATGACCGCATAGTAAGATTGCAGTGACAAATGGGTCCGCAATGTTATCACAAAATACGATTCACGGTGCAAAACCTGCAAAACAATATGGACACGGAGAACATGGAACTAAATAGAAAAAAAACTTAGGGAACACTGCGAATGAGATGAGATGACGATTTTAAAAATGGAGCGGTCAGCAACTGGCCACTAAATACCTGAGGCGTACACTAAATATTTTGTTGTAGAATGATAAAGAAACAAAATTACACATCTGCTTCTGTGTAATATGTATTTGTTTCTTCGTGTACTGAAACTTATTAATCCTGATGTGATTCCAACACTATGGCCGTTGGTCCCCTCCTTAAAAACGAGAGATTTACCATAATGAAGACGTCTTAAAGAATAAAGTGGATTTTGAAGGAATAACAGGATAATCCTGCTGCCCATTATCCTGATACATCCCTTATCCAGTTCTCACAGCACCCACGAAAGCCAGCAGAAAGAAGTGGAATGAAGCCATTATTATGCCGGCGCCAGACAGCCTAATTTTGTTTTGGCACTTAATCTCTAATTCAATATTACGAGTGTATTGTTACTTATGAATGCCGCCAAATGAGAAGCTTGTGGTGTCCAATTGCAAATTACGTTAGAATAGAAATGCCTTCATAATATCAAGGTCTCCACGGTCAGTAAACAATCAAGTTTTCATTGGAAAAACACAAATATTTATTATTTTTATTCATTAGACTATCTAACAAAGTCTCATAAAAAATTATTTTATACTTGGGCTCTACCCATGTAAGCTGACCACGTAACTTGAAAATCTTCCCGGGATCTTCGATATCATAAATTTATTAAAAAAAACTTAACAATATCCTAACTTCTGTTTAACCGATTGCAATAAAACATAGTCTTAATCATACGTACGTCATTGCGTACAGTCTATTGTAGACACCAATGTACTCAACGGAGAAGAAAAACTTCGTATGGAAACCTGCATACCTGCATGGGTGTATGAAGTCTGATGCGTGTTGGTAGACGTCATACTGGCCTGATGGCCAGCGTGTTAGACTACGATCTAATCCCCCCTTAGGAGGGGAAGTCCGTACTCCCGTAGTAGACTGGAGATGAAGATGGTAAAAATCTAAATCCTATTCCAAACTATAAATCACTGCCACTTTAGCTTTTCATATCTTGTAAGCCACTCTTGGGTCTGGTTAACCTTGCAAATAATTACCTCATTGCAAAAGAATTTTACGAAGAATTCATATACTTAAATAAACAACATTATATTTTCTCATTTTAGTTAAATAACTTAATACATTACTATATCTTTTTAATAAATTAAATATTTCGTTGCGAAGTTCAACTTAACGGAACAAACATAACGTGATGAAAGTTCAGTAACGGGTTTAAACAACACGATTCTCTTTTGTGAAGGAGCTAGAAACACGACGTCGATATTGTTAAATTGAATATTTGGTAAACAACGCACTTCCGTTAAATTAGATTTTCAATAAATAGAAAAGTCGTATTTATTGGAGAATAGAACCATAAGAAGTAAACATCCTTGTTTTGTACACAGAAAACATCTTTAATATCTATGTAATGTTAGTATTCTGAGCTTTTAAAATAGTAGTAGTAGTAATAGCATTAGTAGATTTTGTGATAGTGATGATGATTTATGAAAATATGCATAATCACAGTACAAATTTCAAAGATAACAAACCAGTACAAAGACATAATGATAAAAGTGATAAACGCACATAAGTGTGGATGATTTAAATAGTTTCTTTAACCTTGCGTAGGTCGTACCGCTATGAGGAGGTCAACTGATCTGATATGTTGAATATCTTTGTAACCTACGTGATTAATCTTTTTCATCAGGTCACCGTGCCCACACTGTGTTCGTGGGCGTTCATGTGCCGACTCGCAGACACTCGCATAGAAAACATAAGCACCATCATCGCAATGGAGAGAAAGACGAGGATAGACCTGGTGAGATTGGTTCTGGTACACTAACACCACTACACTCACGACTCATGTCATACTTCATACCTAGTCATCAAAAGCCAGAAAATTCAGTATTGATTAAAATAAAATTAAATTCAGTATTCAATATTGATAAAAGGGCCCTCTCATTATCATAATCACCAAATATGGCGAGCGTCTTGACGTATCATATCCTTTAACATCTTAACTTTACACAGTAACCACAGCCCGTTTTTATGATAAAAAAATCCTGATTACAATGTTGTTCATGTTATTCATCGCAGGAAAGAGTGAACATGTTACGCAGGACTCATTACAGTCAAACCTCCACCACATCCCCCTGACGTTTTAACAGCAGGTCATCGGAGCGTGACTTCATGCTTCCACCTGTCATCCGATATTGCGCGAACTCTCTGTGTATGCTGCAAAGTACCCACGCGAAGAGATTCAATGAGATGGGATGGTCATTAACATTGTTATCGTTAAATCTCGTGTATTGTCGTCACCAAAGGGTCAGATTCCTGTACGAATTTAAATATTTGTAATAACAGAAATTGGTTTCGTCAAATTCTGTTCGTAAAGTCTATTATACAGTGATATTATAAAATATGCCTAATGCAGTCTGCATTTTGTAAAGCAGTGTAATATAATCTCATGTAACATTTTTGTATATCTTTGTAACATGATAATCTTTTTTTATGAAATAATTAGACAGATTTAATTACTTGAGAAATTTAAAGATAGACAACTAATTGGGCAAGTCATGGTAGCTTCTAGATATTCTTGTTTAAATGAAATTGTAATCCTCATATATGTATAAACGTAATAACATATGATATAAACGCACAGGAATCATTTTTATATCAATTATACTGATACTAAACAAGCCGTTACCTGAAAATCGCCTACTGCGTACGAAACAAATCAATTTTCATCAACATATCTAACCCACGGACGACCACTGCTGGACAAAGATCTCCTCTAATGATCCCCACACTGAGCGGCTATGAGCCGTCTGCATCCACCAATTGCCCGCAACCTTCACAAGGTCATCAGTCCACCTAATCGGGGGTCTACCAATTTTACGCTCTCCTAAATCGTTACATGCCTTCAATAAAATTCATAGCTGTCTCCCATCTAAATTCGAAACACAAAAATAATTGTTAACATTCAAAACCAAAGAGCGTTTGCGAAGGCAAATGAATTTAAAAAATAAATATATATTTTATTTAGAGATTTTTTTTTTTATTATCTTTGAGTATGAATAACATTTTTAGTACAATAAAATACTATATTCGAAAATTTCAATATCTCCCCCCAGTTTATTATATCACTGTACCATGACTGGAAGGATTAAACCTCGTTTTATTTAAACGAAGTATGATATTCGAAGAATATATATTAATTATAATATTTTCCAATATGATTTGATAATAAACATATTTGTTCTATAATATATGAAAATATTAATATTAGGTCAATTCAATTAAACTTGTGTATGGAATTATTTTGTTATTTATTACATGAATAACTGGAGTACTTGCATTTATTACCATGTCAGACAATTTCAATTTAGGTTTTCCAGGAATCAATTTTCCTAAATTGAAAAATTGATTCCGGCTTTCTGGAAACAACTACTAAAGGATAATGATCCTACACGTCAATACAAGTCCACACAAATCGAATATAATCGAGGGCTTTTTCGTGACGACGAGAATTATGGAGTGGGCTCATCGCCTCTACCCGTGCGATCTTATGCCTGTGTTTAGGGTTACGGTACAATTTTAATGAATAATACCTTCGTCTTGGGAGGAGTTAGAAGTATGTTTGCCCAGAGAAATGGAGGAAGGTAATACCGCAGGCATACATAAACAGCTGTATAGAAGCTTGAGGTGCGCTGGACCAGTGTGACTGAAACAAATACTTACAGAATTAGTATTAATTAAGTTTCTGTTACTAATCATTTAAATAAAATAATTAAAACCACTTGGTCAAGTTTGAATGAATTGACCTAATAAAAACGAGTTAATCTGTTCAGTTTGGGGTATATATATTTCAATATATGAAGCTCATCTTGAGCTCACATCTTTTCTATCTTCTTTTAGTAATCTTTCCTGATGTTTAGGACCTGGATTAATGAAACGAACTAGAAGACTGAGTGTTACGGATGATGGAGAAACATGTAAGGAATTAATAGAAGATGTCCTTTTCTATTTAGATATTCATTGTTTTTATTTTACCGTTAGTATAGTTCGCATGGAGTATCCAATTTGAAAACCAACTAAGTAATCTTCTACAGAATTCGCATTTCATCACATTGTCGTTTAATTTTGTTTTTTATTCTTTTTTAGATGATCGCATTATGTTTGACAAAATAATAAATAACCGTAATTAATTTCAGTGACACCACCAGCTCAAAGAGTACAATTTATACTCGGGGAAGATTTTAACGATGCAACACTTGAATCGCATCCACTTTTTTCTGAAATGGAAGAGCTGGTTAAAGAAGGAGATGAACTTGAATGGAAAGAGACTGCCAGATGGATAAAGTTTGAAGAAGATGTCGAAGAAGGGGGAAATCGATGGTCCAAACCACATGTTGCAACGCTATCGTTACACTCTCTTTTTGAATTGAGAAGTCTCATACTTAATGGTTCAGTTATTCTTGACTTGGAAGCCAGTTGTTTGGAACACGTTGCAGATAACGTTTTAGATAATATGGTATCTGATGGTTTCCTGGGATACGATTGCAGAGAAAAGGTTAAAGATGCTTTATTAAGAAGACACAGACATCAACATGAGAGGCGAAATCATAATAATATGTCAAGACTTCCGTTAATTCGCTCTTTAGCAGACATTGGCCGAAACCATTCCTCTTGTAAAAGTGAGTTATTTCCGAATTTCAAGTAATTTAGTTATTAATTTTGTTTATTATAACACTTTTACAACAACTTATTTTGGTTATGTGATCCTATTAGCATTCCAGGACGGTGGCTCTCGACGCTCCAATTCGAGTTGTCGAGGGTCCACCTCATCACCACACACTGCTCTTCTTCAAGCAACAGACGCCCGTGGTTCATACTTAGCGGTACCAGGTTAGCCATGCGTGTGAATTGATAAAAACATGAATTGTTCACTAAACTCACAATGTTCAACTAACATACACAGTAGCACGCACAAAGGCTAATTTTAATACTGTAAATATTTGTGTGGTTTTTCTTGGTTTTACTGTTATTAAACTAATACAATAAAATTCATTTCAAAATTAACATTATATTACGTTACAGTGGATGAAGGCGGTAATACAAGTGGACATTCTTACAAAGGAGAATTCAGTCGTTACCTAGGCATCTCTAGTGCGGGTAACCGCTTCTCTGATCTGCATTGTTTCTATTCTTTAATTTTACTTCATCATCAACTGTCATTATTCTTATTAATATTATTAATAGCTTCGTTCACTGCTTTTAATTTATTTCTGATTAATATTTAATCCCGATCTCACAAGAGGAAATGTTCTACGATTCACCTCTTTTATGCAATTTAAATAATGCCTTTGTAAATTTAAACCATTCATTCTTTTGCCTTTCATAAATGTTAATACTATTTATTTTTCGCACAATATTATGACCGTTGTATTTAAAGGTTTAATAATTATTTCTTTATTTTGTGATTTTAAATATTGTATATTTTAGGTAGTGGGCAAGACGATGCCATGGTAAAAAGTCCAAGCGCTACGTCGATGCAACACAATCACAGCACAAGTGAATTCCCAATGAATGGAGATATAAACCATAAATGCAATACACATTTCATGCGAAAAATACCACCAGGGGCGGAAGCGTCTAACATATTAGTTGGCGAAGTAGATTTTCTCGATAAAACACTGTCAGCTTTTGTACGATTGAAAACTGGAACTATAATGGGAGATTTGACGGAAGTACCGGTACCAACAAGGTTTATGTTTGTTCTTCTGGGTCCACCTAACAGCAATTCTAGTTTCCATGAGATAGGAAGAGCAATGGCTACATTGATGTCTGATGAAATATTCCATGAAGTTGCTTATCGAGCTAAAAAAAGAGACCACCTTTTAGCTGGTATTGATGAATTCCTTGATGCTGTAACTGTCTTACCACCCGGAGAATGGGATCCAGCTATTCGTATAGAACCTCCAGCCGCTATTCCTTCGCAAGATCCTCGAAAACGACCGAACGATAATAACCCAAAAGAAGAATTCGATGAAGAAGAAGAGGAACAAAGACAAAGGGAAGAATCAGGATTAGCAAGAACTGGAAAATTATTCGGAGGCTTAGTAAACGATCTTAAGAGAAAAATACCTTGGTACTGGTCTGATTTCAAAGACGCACTTGCACTTCAGTGTGTAGCATCATGGATATTTTTATACTTCGCCTGTTTGTCACCTATTATAACATTTGGAGGTTTATTAGGTGAAGCTACTGGAAAAAATATGGCCGCTCTGGAATCTCTTATATCTGGATTCGTTTGTGGAATGGGTTACGGATTCTTTTCAGGGCAACCGTTAACAATTTTAGGATCAACTGGTCCGGTACTAGTATTTGAAACAATAGTATTTGAATTTTGTCGACAGATCGGTTGGAATTACATGTCATTTAGGTTCTGTATCGGTACTTGGATAACAATAATTTTGGTAATATTAGTAGCCATAGACGCAAGTGCATTTGTTTGCTACATAACAAGATTTACCGAAGAGAATTTTGCTACACTTATAGCATTTATTTTCATATATAAGGTAAATAAAAATATTAAATAGGTAGTATTGTATTAAATAGTAGTTTAGTTTAAAATAATAAAATTATACCCTTTGTGTTTTGTTGTAGGCAGTGGAAAATGTGATCTCTATAGGCAAGAAGTACCCTCTAAAAACACGTCCCGATGAAATCCTCAATTATGAATGCTACTGTTTACCAAGTAATTACTCTAAAGTACCCGATCAGTTTAATTGGACTTTGGTGGACAAAGAGTCCTGTCAGGTATAAAACTGATTAAGTCTTATAATTTAAATGAATCTGAACAACATACTCCTACAATATTTCGTCTTTCTAATTAATTGTCTTGATTTTAATCTGTTTTGCCGTTTTAGATGTATAATGGAACTTTAGCCGGAGGAGGATGCGACACTAAAGTCTATGTGCCAGATGTGTTTTTGATGTCCATTATACTGTTCTTGGGTACATTTATAATTTCAATCATTCTTAAGGATTTTAAGAATTCTTTATTCTTTCCATCAAAGGTATAAACTAATAAGTAGGTGCTTTATTAATGATTTAATAATTAACTTAAACATAAAATTGTCTCTTTTTCAGGTCAGGCAAATCATAAGTGACTTTTCAGTTATCATAGCCATATTGTCTATGTCCTTCCTGGACTATAAAGTTGGAGTGAAAACTCCGAAGTTGGAAGTACCATCAGAATTCAAACCTACGTTACCTACTAGAAATTGGGTCATCACTCCGTTCAGTGGCAACCCAATATGGTCAGCTTTGGTCGCCGTATTACCTGCATTGTTAGGGACTATTTTGATATTTATGGATCAACAGATTACAGCTGTAATAGTCAATCGTAAAGAGAACAAGCTCAAAAAAGGATGTGGCTATCATCTGGATCTATTTGTACTGGCAATATTGATACAAATCTGCTCTGTTATGGGACTTCCATGGTTTGTAGCAGCTACAGTATTAAGTATTAATCACGTAAATTCCTTGAAAGTGGAATCTGAATGCGCTGCGCCTGGAGAGAAGCCACAATTCTTGGGAGTTAGAGAGCAAAGAGTGACCCATATTCTAATCTTTTTAACCATTGGTTGTTCAGTAGTTCTGACTCCAGTTTTGAGCCATATACCAATGCCAGTTTTGTTTGGAGTATTTTTATATATGGGTGTAGCATCATTAAAAGGTCTCCAATTTTTCGACAGGATTTTAATTATGTTGATGCCTCAGAAATATCAACCGGATCATATGTTCTTGAGACAGGTAAGGTTTAGGTGCTTTATTAACATTCGTCGCTTCCGTGTCAACAAGTCTCCAAATTTATTTCTTTTTTAGGTACCAATACGTCGTGTTCACATATTTACAGTAATCCAATTGACATGTCTTGTATGCCTTTGGGTAATAAAATCGTTTTCAATCACATCAATTCTCTTCCCCTTAATGTTGGTCGTAATGATTGGTATTAGAAAATCGCTGGACTTCTTCTTCACTAGAAGGGAATTGAAAATATTGGACGATGTCATGCCAGAAATAACGAAAAGGAATCAAGATGAGCTTCAAGAACTCGGAGACGCTGAGGTGGGATGGCATGCAAAAATATTAAACCTTTGCCATCGGAACTAGAATCTCACATCTGAAACATTACTTTTATTTGACATTCAAACATTAGCGAGTTTTTGTTACTCATGTAGGTACTTTACTTACATTATGTGCGTATTTAATAAACTCAGTGTTAATTACGCACGTGTCTTCATTTTTGATGTTTACACGCCTTTTAATTTTCTCACAATTCTTTATCACAGTATCACGGTGTATTATTGGCACCAATTAACTTAGAATTTTTCCTTTAGTAGACAGTAATGTATTTTTATTTTAAAGATGTGTCTTAGCATTTGCACTTATAGGAAGTAAATAAAAACAACCCACCACCATATGGAGAAAACCTACAAATCCCACTGATCAATGGCAATATAATGAACATACCATTAACATCAATTAATATATCGGAAGAAGTGAACAAAACTGGAATTTGGAAGCAAGTTAATAATAGCAATAGTATGAGTAAAACCAAAGATAAGGAACTGAAATCGAAGCCGACGAAGAAAACGTAAGCAGTTTTGTATAGTTCCTAATAAAATGTATACAAGTCATTTGCGATACGAACTGGCTAAGGGACACACCACATAAATAATGGGCATCAACGGGCTGATGATCATGCTGATGATTCTCTTTTTGGTGCTGTTACCCATATTGTTATCATTATAATATTTACAACGGTGCAAGAGAAAGAAGTATGAAACACAAAAAATAGTTTATACGAAATAGTTAAATGTATATCGGTAACTACTTCGAACGGTTCAATTGAGTTGTATCGTTTTGTTTTTTGCACAATTGTTAATCTCGGGTAATTTCTTTTACTTGAATTGTCTATCACTGAAGTAACAGATAGACCATTGATATTAAAAAAATATATGGTTGCACCACAATGCAATTATTAAAAGGTAATAGTAAGTATTTCTGTGTGCCAATGTAATAATGCCGTTATTTCGTTTATTTCTATAAACTAATGAATGCTATGAGAACCAGCTGTCCTCGGCTATTGTGCATTCCTATGCACAAGGATAAATTGTCGACAAAGTTATCCTGCGATTCGACCACACGATCTAAGATGCTTACCAACGCTGAGATTAGGTATTAGTGAACAGAAGTGAACTTCCGTATGATAATGATGGACAAAGCATTTGTACCTTTTGGGAAGGCACAAATGCTTTGTCTCCAATTGTGAAAACAAAGAACTTTAATGAATACGTTGAATAATAAGAATCATATGAATTACATGAACTTATCATGAACCAAAATTTAAAAAACATTGCTTTCTTGCGTGTATATTAATAACGTCTGTAACATTAATTAAAGATATGCGATTATGAATGATTTCAACAGTCAAATAATTAGTAACTAGTAATTTTAGAATTTAAGTGCATAATTAGTAGTATTTACTCAATTTACCATTACTAATTAGTAATGAAGTGACAGTTATAAGAACAACTATCATGTTCACCGTTTTCGGATTCAGTCGCCTTCAAGCGAATGATTATATACATTCAAATAAATCGAATGATTTGTTGATTTAGAATTCGTTCATATTATTCATAGTTGCGCATCACTAACATTAATGTCCTCGCGACTTCACCAGAGAAGTTTTTATATAATGTAAAACTTAAAAAAAACATTGTTATCAGCAATAAACACAAGAAGCTTATCGCTAAAAACGCACAATCAGAAATCGAAAGAAGATTATCGACAATGGATGAACTAGAGGAAGACAATTCGTCGGTAAAGGTGCGCATCAACGACACAAAATTTTGAGTGGCACAATAGACTCACGTTTGTGTGAAGAACACTGCATGGAGCATGACACATACCCTTACATGTCAACATGCATGAACATGAAACTCCTTGTTGATAGCAATTTTATTGTATGTTAGTAACATATTAATTTGATTCTTTGACTCTTGTTTAACGAGTGATAATGCTTGACGCATTCCGTCGCACTGAGGGCACTTGTATGAAGGGTACCTAACACTCGTACCATCTAAAACCGCTCAGCATCCTCCTAAAATTCCGATGCCCACCCACTAGAGTAGATTAGGAAAACATTTGGCGTGACCATTTGACACTGTCTCAATTTAATAATGACCGTGAAATAGAAACTAAGTCACCTGTCGATGGTTTGACCATAGTGGCAATGTAATCCTTGTGGAATGCAATAGAAAGAGCTAGGCCCGGAATGTCCCTGCGATATATGATCCGTAATGAGATAATCCACAAGAGGACTAGAGTTGCCGATGTAACTCAAAGGATTGCAAAGGTGAAGCTCAGAGAACCGATGCACGTCAGGGGCCTAAAGTACTGGAACGGCAACCACGAACCAGAGAGAGTAATGCGGGTCGAGCTCCGACTAGATGGGCAATCAGTGGATACAAGCGATTCATAGCCGCTCAGTGAGATGATCATTAGGAGAGGCCTATGACAAGCAATTGACGTCTGTACGCTGATATGATGAAGATGAACCCTTGTGGCTGTTCCCGGCAATATCGCCATGGTATCCCGGTAAAATAGAGCATATAGTGAGATTGTACATTAAAGATTGTTTGTATATTTTGCGATAGAACCACCTAGTGTACACTTTCTTTTTATTTAAATACTATAAGTTTTTTTATATTGGTGTGCAATGAAGAACACATTATCTATCTATGATAGTAGATTGGAAACCTATTACATTACTCAGTTATAGTGCGTACCTGATAACCTATCATACCACCGATTATAAGTGGAAATTCGTAAAAAAATCTATATAGACAAAATAAAATTAAAGGTTTTTTTTATATAAGAGGTGGTAAACGGGCAAGCGGTTTGCCTGATGGTAAGTGATCACCGCTGCCGATAGATACTCGTAACACCAGAGTCATCGCAGGTGAGTTGCCGGCCTTTAAGTGTAGCCTCGTTTCTTGGTGGTCCCCAAATAGTATCCGTTTGGAAAAACCGCCGGTATCTGTTTGTGATTTCGAAATAAAGGCTTTTATTTAAGCTCATTCGTTTAATTGTACGTTAGCAAAACACAAACACGTTTTTAAGTTTTTCATTCGATTGAGTTAATTTTGACGGGACATTCATTGGCAGATAGAGATTTTTCGGGAGCTAATTTAGACTACATTTTATCCCGTAAATATTTAATTATATTAATAATTGACTCAGTCAATCTCTAGACTCGTATGATTTCAAATCTATCGACTTCCATACAAAAAATTAGGCAAATAAATAATTTGGATAGATTATTTCTTATGCACAGTAAATTGTTAAAAAAGAATGTATGCGATTTTTAACAGTTTATTTAATTACTTTTATAAATTTTGTTCGCGTAAGTACTTAGACTAGTTCATTGTATATGTACCAATTTTTTTGCATTAGTTAATTTCTGTCTGCTACTTCATTATCTACCTTCAAAATCATACTTTTCAATTACTTGGAGACGATGATTGAATCTAAAATAATGTCTAGTAGTTAATGGTATCAACTTAAACTAAATTTAGACTCTCCCTTATCTTTTTCTAATGCCAAACACCAAAACGAGATAACAAACATTTTTAGTGAGTACCAACCTACTTTTTATTAAACGGTACAAAAAAAAATTACGTTTTTACGTATCTTTAGTCGGTATGTTTTGTGATCGCGTCTAAATCTCTTAATTTCGACGTGTCTAAACAAAACTGACAGCACCAAAATTGTGGCTATTTCGTTTTGGCGTTTGACATTAGAAAAAGATAGGGAGAGACTAAATTTAGTTAAGTTCTGTTACCG
>WUAW01008785.1:15353-29199 GCA_017165845.1 Thaumetopoea pityocampa
TAATGACTACTTCCTAATTTTGAACTCCATCCGTAAGAATAGTTATGATCGGTTATCAGGCTGTTTGATACAGAAGCGGCGAGTAGTCGTAAATGTATCATATCAAGCGCCGACAGTCAAATCAGTTTGGAGACTTTTTTGCATTTGTAGTAGTGTACGGTCAGTAGATAAATAAACAAACACATTTTAGATGTTTTTTTTATTTCTATAGGTAGATACTTAATATAATGCATATTAACCATAATTTAATATGTATAACTAACTTCTAACGCTACTTATAAGCGAGTGATGCGAGAGTACGAGCCACGTGGTAGCTAACGCAAACTAGTTCATTCCGGTTTTAGTCACTGTGTGTACAAACACTACTCCAAATGCAAAACGTCTTCAAGCACATTTACATATCTGTAATGCATGTTCATCAAGTTAACAAACATATCGCACATCCAATAGAACAATGACGTAATTACATTTTTGCAATTTATCAGAAGGAGCGTTTCAGTTTAAAATTGGATTATACCCATTTTGTAAATCATATCGATTATCATGATTTTTCATAATTTATTTATAGATTATTATTGATAATATGAACATTCTCGAAAAAAATCCATATTAAACAACAAACCATTCAAATTAAACACAAAATTAAATTTTAACTTTTTTGCAATTACGTCATTATTCTATTGTATGAGCGATATACTTAAGTATTACTTTTAACCGAATTATTTTTTTCATCTATAGATGTACATATCAATGGTTGGAATAAGGGTATAAGCGACAAAAACTAAATTGTTCAGGAGAGCAGTTTAATGTTTGAAACTGCAAAAAAATGGACATACCTAACTTTCTTATTTAATGTCATATCGTGAAAATGGAAAAGGCTCTAGAATCAAGAAAAATACAAGCATTAATTGGCAAAGCATTTATTTATTTGATTAGATGTTGTTTTATGCCGCTTAGATCAATTTATCGTGATTAGATCAATCAATTAATTTTTTCTTGGGCATATGTGAAAAAAATATCCCTGTATAGGCATGGGAGTAAGCGCATTGGACAAATCGGATAATTTTAAGTAGGATGGCATTCATAACTCATTTAGGACCAAAATATCGCTTATGCCCTATTACTTTTTAAACGTCGATATGTATATCCTAAACGTGTACCGATTTGGATTATTCTATTTTTTTTTATTGTTTAAAAATATAAGCTTCAATTGGTCCTATAATTGTTTTTTAACAATTACACTTGTAATCTTGAGTAGTTTGAATCCAAAAATAATATAAATCGAATTGATTTATGTACACTGTTTTAATGATAGAAAATCATCTTAAAACATATAAGCTTAAACTTTTTTAACAAAATAATTAGATTTGTAAATTTGTCTATACTGTATGTTTTTATAATTTAGTACGAGGTTTTCAAAACTATTTTCAGAACGATATTTTAAGACGCAAGGATTCGTGGAGTGGTGGACTTAAGAAATCTGATCCTAGAAAAAGTAACACATCAGCTGAAACATCGGTCTAATTTAAGGTGGCACGTTATCTGTTTCATTTGGGAATATTTATCAAGGTCTTACACCCACTAGACTAGGCCGTGATAGCAAGTTCTGCAAATTTGCACTCAACAGTGACGAAGTTTATTCATTTATTCGTGTAATTCATAGGAACAATTATATGTCCCACTACAGGGGCACGGACTACACTACAGGGCCACTACAGGAGTGGGGTTAGGCCGTAGTCTAACCCGCTGACATGGTGCGGGTTGGTAGACTTCACACACCCATGCGAGCATGCAGGTTTCCTCGCGAAGTTTTCCTTCTCCATTAAGTACACTGGTGTCTACAATGTAGACCGTACACAAGTTTGAAATGGTCCCATTAGTATGAGACCGGGATCGAACCTGCGACTTTTTCGATTGCGGGTCGTGCTTAGCACCACTTGACCAGCAATGCACTTATAGAATCCAGTTTATTACAGTACCATGTAAGGAGAGTACCTATTTGTTTTAGTTCATGTGTGTATGCGAATGTGTGTGTATGTGTTTCTTTATTCGAACATTACTTCTTTCACAGACTTCTAAATCAGATCCGATTCAGATGAATGTTGTATCGTTGGAATTCTTAATTAATTAAGTTTGTGCCCAGTTTAGTGGGTGCAGACCATATTTACAGAATAAGGCAAATTGGCACAAATATTAAAACTTATAATTACTATCATAATCCTCTAGAAATAATAATTAAATTAATGTTTATTAAAATATTTAATTCATGGACTGGAACTGTCTACAATTATGTGAAATGTATTTATATTATAAATCTGGCCATTGTAATTGAGTCAGATATGTTTTATATACTTTTTGCTGTTAGAAAGTAAATATGGGATACCACTACTGCTATATCATTGTTATTAGTTGAAATCGTAGCTTAAAGTATATCCCGAGATTAAAACTGTTTCAACTTTAAATTCTCGACTATGACTCTATCTCAATTATTTATTGAAAATAGAACTTATAGCAAGGCAGACGCACTCTGCGCTCTAGACATAAAAATATACCTACGCCGTGAGGCCCATTCGGTTGGGTCTAAACACAATGCATGTCACAAGCTCGATAGACCTGAGTGTTGACGTGCAGTTTCAATCAAGAGTCGTAACACGATGACTCTACCGGGCGAGATAGAAACCGGTGATTCTGTAACGGTCAAATAAAAAATACTCTAACACGCAGAGATACGAATCATATTAGCCTGACCGTACAGGGCGAGGTGCCTTCTAGATTAATGAAAATATAAGCACAGAGCGCTTTATGAATTAAATTTCGCTTTATTGCATCGCCCCCAGTCGCTATTTAATCAAATTTAATCAAGTAGTGAACCGTCTGGTCCTCTTTCCTCTGTGAAACTATAATTCTGCTAGCGTTTCCTAGATGTCGTTTGAAATTAGTATTCCTGAACAGACGCCCCCGTTACCGCCAAAAAAAAAAACAAAAAAAAAATTACCTGTAAACTTGAGATTTAAGATGAAACGGTTTTGATCTAGAGGAGCAATGTGTAGAAAATTTATCTATAGAGACGTTGTTTTTCCATCATAAAAATACATTGTAACCAAAACATAACTAAGTGCCAATAGTGTAACACCATTAGAATAAACTGCTTCATATTTACCCCTAATTTTAATGTCTAACTAGTATTTGTCCTTTTAAGTGGACATTTATATCTGCCAAAGTACTAAAGTGGTAAAATGTCTGTCCTAGCTGTTGTAGATTAAATTTTAGCTGTAATAACAATTATTCTAGGTGTAAGTACTTACAATTTTTTGTTTTAATTTATAAATTTAATAAAATCTTAATCTAACTTTAAATTGGGCACTTTCGAACTAAACGCTGACAAAAGAATGGTTTAAATTTCCTCTTTAATATTGAAGATTTAATTAGTTACATCTGATTTGATTTACATCTTCCTGAATCCTTAATGTTACTTGTACGAGGACTAAAAAGTCAGCGACAGTTGTCGAAGCTAGTCGATTGTCTGTTTCTCATCAAAAGACCGTCAATAAAATAAGTGATTTGTTCAAAGCTCATTGGTCAAATTTGAATGATTTTATGCATTTGGACCGTGAATATTTATACTGCCCATGCCCCAATCCACTTCTATGTTACGTTTACTGAATACAACTTGAATTTCATTATACTCTAGCGTTGAAAATTTCCATGTCTCCGAATTCTTAAATATTGTACTGCTAGACAATTTAATTTTTGAAGATGATTTGTGCTCATACTAAAATGGTCTGTAAGCTCTTCTACAAGGCAGCTCAGTTGTTGCTTATTAAGTCCGAAGCCATAAGTGATTGTCAATTGATATGTACTTTGTCGTGCTATAACGAACGAACTCGTACCAGAACAATTTAAAAGTACTTAAATAAAATTATTACTGGTGTCCGTTTTGTTCGAACGTTCGTTAAATTTAATAGTAGGTAGACAAATTAAGTATTGTAATCGTGTTTAAGAGAATCAATTATTATTGTACCTGGAGGTGGCGTTTATTACGCATATTTGTAACGTTTTTGGAATATATTTGTGGTGTGTTAATAAATAAATGGGTTTATATAAATGTAAAATATCTATTTTTATTTGGAGGCATCGTTTTACGGATTTACGTATGACACTGAACCGTTACTGAAATCCAGCACACAATCAAGATAAATTCATTTTTGGTCTTAATTGGTGCTGAGAAATTATCACCATCAACCAATACAAGTCCAGTGCTGGACATAGCCTACTCCTTAAATCCATAATCTCCACGCTTAGCAGGCATCATGGAGATCCCGGTGGATTTTGATTGAATAACAAGATGATGCTGCCGCTCATTATCCTGGTACATCTCTTAGGTGATTTTCACAACATCCATGGGAAGAAATTGAATGACGCAATTATTATACGATGCCACACGACATACTATTGTACCGCTACTGAAATCTAGTACACAATCCAAAAATTTATGCTGTTAATTAGTGCTGAAAAATACTGAAATAAAAGTGGTTTCACTAGGCTAAGAGACTTCTCTTTGAAAAAGTAGGATTTGTCATAATCGCTTCGCTTAGTAGGTGGATCTACACGATCGCAGTAGATTTTGATTGAAAAGACAGGGTACAGGGTACAGGGGACAGAACAGGGTAACGCTGCCCATTATTCTGATGCATACACCCCTTAGACGATTCTCNCCTTCTCTTTGAAAAAGTAGGATTTGTCATAATCGCTTCGCTTAGTAGGTGGATCTACACGATCGCAGTAGATTTTGATTGAAAAGACAGGGTACAGGGGACAGAACAGGGTAACGCTGCCCATTATTCTGATGCATACACCCCTTAGACGATTCTCACAGTATCCACTGGAAAATATAACTATTATTATTCCAACAGCAGCACAGCAAAAACTATATCTTCATCAATATACTGACTACACACGCACGAGTATCCAGTAACTGAATTGTTGCCTCGAAAGATCATGCCATTGTATTGTTTAGTACGCTTGCAAGGTAAATTTATATAAATTACCTATATATAATACTTTTAAAAGACAAAACTTCAATAGAGTCTGAACTAAAAAGTAAAAAAAAAATAACAACAATTAAATAACACATTTGTTGTTTAACAGCGATAAGATGGGATGTTCCATGAATCGGTTATAATTTTTCGAACTATAGATGTTTATTATAGTTTCATAAACTAGAATTTGTCATCAATTTTTAATAAGTATACAAAATTTCAAATGGATGACGGCCTGAAAATTAAGCCGAAAAATTTCATTATATTCATTCATCTACTATTATAAAATTGTTAAATGTCAAATTTTCAAAAATCAAAGATATTTAAAAACAAACTACTCATATCGACTAATTCAGGGCTTCTGAAACAGTATCCGTCGATGTTTGTTTATTTGTTTGTTTGTTTGTTCGGGCTTCACGCAAAAACCAGAGGGTAGATTTTGATTAAACTATTACGGTCTTAAAGGTACTATTCCGACTTAATGCGGCATGTATCATCAAAATCGGTCCAGTAGAATTGAAGATACAGCTTGATCCCTATTTTAGTAACCGTCGCTTAGGTACGAGAAGTGAAGTAAAAATGGTTCGGCGACTTTTTATGTAAATCTATGATTCTGTCGGGATTTCCCATGTAGCAGAAAACCGACATTCACGCGGGCGGAGTCGCGGGCTAAAGCTAGTACATACATACAAGTCAAAATAAAACATCTAAAAATAACGTCGTAAAAACCTTGCAGAATCTATTATTAACTTATCGAGTCTCTGAAATATAGCATCTAGTTATAAAAAGTTTATAAATAAATTAGAGATTAATAAGGACCTACAGTTTATTGTAGATTGTATACTATTTTAAAAATACCCTGTAGGTCTACAATCTCTCAACGGAATTCTCTGTATTTTGCAACATCGTCCTACGCGTTTTCAAAAATATTCAAGTCACACAACATTTAAGTAAATAATAATTTTATTTTACATTATAACTATGTCCTTAAAACAAGATCACAATAAAATAAATTAATCTAAACATTATGTAGGCGGTTAATTCTTCTTCTTCTTTTGATCTGGTAGTAAGCCCATCTCCTCCTGGTACTTCCGGATCAACTGCTCTTGGACGTCGGGTAAGCAGGGCGAGTATCGACTGTACTCCATGCTAAATTCGCCTTTGCCTTGCGTCATTGACCTGTAAAAAATGTAAATATCTATATGTTTACTATTATAAAATCGTTAAATGTCAAATATTGTAAATCAAAGATGTTTAAAAACACTACTCAGATCGACTAATTAAGGACTTCTGAAACCAAATCCATCGATGTTTGTCTGTTCGAGCCACACGCAAAATGCAGCGGCTAGATTTTGATCAAACTGTTAGTCATAAACGTACTATTTTTAGACTTAAATACTGCAGTATGTTTCATGAAAATCTGTCAAATAGAACTGAAATCACAGCTTAATAATCCCTATCTTACTATCTTAGTAGCCGCCGTTAAGATACGAGAGCTCAAATGCTAAAAATGGTTCTAAGGCTTTATATATAAACCTATAGTTGTTTCGGCATCCCCCATGAAGTGGAAAACCGACATTCACTCAGCCACGGGCAAAATCGAATACTAGATAAAAAGTTTGCTTTCAATAACACAGACGATGCAGAGATAATCGTGTATAGGGATCACCACAAGCCACAAAGGGCCTTCGAGACGTATCGAAATACGGAAAGAAAGAAAGAGAGAAAGGATGGTTTTCATTCTATACGTTTATTCAGGACAACCACAATAAATAGGGTTAACAAAAAATGGAAAGCAAATAAAATATACAAAAAAAAAGATGTACAAATTGGACAGGTATACAATCGCAACATCCTAGTTATTCTACTAGGTGCCTGTCCGAAGAGGCCCCGTCTCAGCTTGTAGCTGCAAACACTGGCGGATTGAGACGTTCCACTACAATTAATTAACAACTTCCAGCACTGGTAGATCCTTCTGACAGTTTTTTTTAAGAACTTAGTGGATATTATTTGTGGAGTAAGAATGAAATCTACAGATACTTCCGAAGAATCGACATATTTATGTTATAAATTCAAAAAGGTTTATGCATAACGCACAGCTTCGTCGAAATAGTTACGACGAAGAGACATAAGTCAAATTATTTCACAAAAACAAACGTTTCCATATCCGATTTTGCGTTTAGAATGGATGTGAGCACTTTTCAAAATCATACAGAACATACACATATCTAAAGATTTGCAAAAAAAAAGAATATAAAACATAACTAAATATTTTTAATACACAAAAAATGATGCCGACTGTACATAGCTAAGGACAGCCAAATCAGCTTGGAGACTTGCGTTTGTAATAGTGTACGAGCAGCAGATAAATAAATACTATTTATATGTATTTCATTTTTATTTTTATAGGTGGGTATTTAAAAATCTACATATTAAACGTAATTTAATATGTATAACTTCTAACGTTACTTATAAGCGACTGATGCGGTAATGCGAGGTACGTGGTAGCTAGCGCAAACTGGTTTATTCCTGTTTTAGACACTGTGTACAAACCAACCAATCCGCACTAGGCCAGCATGGTAGACTACGACCTAATCCCCCTTCTGATTACAGAAGGTCCGTGTCCCCATAACACTACTACAGACACAAAAATGTCTCCAAGCCGATTTAAACGTAAGCATCGCCATTTTCGAACCCAAGTTTTATAACATCATAACGCGCTCTGCCGTTGCGGAATAAATCAAGAAAAAAAAATCATTGTCACCGTTAACTTCCCCTACATTGAGGCATAGCTAAACTACAAACGCAGCACGTTTTAAATAGACTCTTTACCTATAGGAGTAGGATATATGTTAAGTGCTACTCACCTAAGTTCACCGGCATAACCAAACATGTTATTCAACGGCACTTCAGCGTATAAAGTGGTCCATCCCTCAGCTCCCTCGGTGCCCGTGATGATACCACCTCTTTTGTTGAGCTGCCCTATAACTGTGCCGTGGAACTCATCAGGTGTGATGACTTCTACGAACATGATCGGCTCCAGGACCTGCCAGGCAGCATCATCGAACACTGAAAATTTTAAGATAAAATAAAAACTAATATGTAGACCATTAATACCCAAAAGTGGTCTATAACGACTGGTCTATATATTGATAAATTTACAAAAATGTTATATTAACTACCCAAAAGTGAAAATCATTACAAAACAAAAAAGTTTGAGGATCTCTGATGTAGACAAACCAATCAGGTAAGCTGAATATCCAATAGTCAGTAAGATGACGTGGAGTAATTTCAGTGGCTGCGAGCCCTACAGTCTGTAGTATCTAGCTATGAATTTTATCCATCCAAAGGATATTTGGAAGAGATCGCATATTACGATAAGACCGCCCAATGTTCTATTTCTTGTTTATTAAGTTTGATGTGTGGCGCCGGCATAATAGCAGCGTCACTCTGGATGCTGTGAGAACCAGCTAAAAGATGTACCAGGACAATAAGCAGCAACGTTATCCTGTTATTTCATCAAAATGTACTGCGACCTCCAAGACGCCAGTGAAGCGTGGAGATTATGACAAATCCCTCCTCTTAGGGAGGAAGTCCAAAAGTTGATTTCTGCGGGCTAATGATGTTTGTAACATTTTTTGTATTTATGTACAATAAAAAGTACTCTATTTTATTCGTGCGCTCGGTGCGGATGAATGCGCTAGGCATTATCAATCATTAAAAAATATTAGCACATTTTGGGCGGATAGCCAAACAGACCAATCTGATATGGGTAATGGACGAAATTCGCGAAAAATTGCGCGTTTGAAATATAATCTATACATTGACATATTTCAACAAAATCTTATAAAATTGCGATGGTTTATAATATTACAAATTTATTCAATTAGGTAAAAATATCCGGCCTGCATTAGCAGAAACTGTTTATTAAAACAGCAGTTCTCGAGACAGATATTTTTACCCGGCCCGCTTAAAGTGTGTTAAATATGCAGTATCTTCAAGGTATAATAAAAATTATTCAAGTCCCCAGATACAAGCTTGGGTTTGCCCTGGGTTCTAAAGTGGGGTACTAAAATGATAGAGTGCCGACCGCGAACCGGAAAGCGTGGTGTGAGTCGATCCCTGACTAGGTGGACCGATCACCTAAATATATAAACCAATCACCTCATTAAGATTGCAGGTGGATGCAGGCGGCTCATAGCCGCTCGATGTGGCGATCATTAAAAGATACCTGTATCCAGCAGTGGGCGTATGTGGGCTGATATGATGATGATAATGATGCAATAAAGATTACTCTTACGTAATATATACTTTTTTACTATTACGTAACTTATACGTTACGTATGCGTTATATGGTGGACACCTTACATACAGCAATGGGTGTCTTCGGGCAGATAGTTTGGTTCAGAACACATTGGTGCCGATTCTGTTGTAACAAAACTTAACTAAATTTGGTCCCTCCCTATCTGTTTCTAATGTCAAACACCAAAACGAGATAGCTACAATTTTAGTTCTGTCAGTTTCGTTCAGAAACGTCAAAATTAAAAGATTTAGACGCGATTTCAAAACACACGGACTAAAGATAAGAAAAAACGCAAGATTTTTTTAAACCGTTTGATAGAAACGTAGGTCGGTATTCGCTATAAATGTTTGCTATCTCTTTTTGGCATTTGACGTTAGAAAAAGATAGGGACGGACCAAATTTAGTTCTGTTACAACAGAAACGGCACCATTATTCACTAAAGGATTTCTAGTTTATAAATTACCTTCTTTAACAGCTCCTTTCGCAGCTAAGAAGAAAGCGAGCTCACTGGAGTCTACGATATGGTGGGCACCATCTTGTAACCTGAACTTGACTCCGGATATCTTGTGCCCCGTCAGGTATCCTTTCTGGCACGTGTCTATAAAGCCTTTCTCCACACCGGGCACGAATTGCTTCGGTACATTTGTGCCTATGGTCTCATCTACAAATTCCAGTACTGTGGAAAGAGTAATATAAATAAGAATGATGATATAATAATATCGATAAGCTTCCCACATATATTGGAGTAGGCGCAACATAGACATTACACATGACCTTTGTCTTGTACATGTTCATTTTGAGGCCTACTTGTTGGGAGACCCTATTTAGGTCAGCGAGCATTGAGCTTAGAGCCCCCAGTGACTTCGCCACGACTACAATGTCATCGGCAAATCGAAAGTGAGTTATGTATTCGCCACTGATATTTATGCCGGATCCTTGCCATTCCAGGACCCTAAACGCGTCTTCCACTGCAGTGGTAAACAGTTTGGGAGAAATAACATCTCCCTGTCTAACCCCTCGCTGTAGACCGGGATCTGTTATCACGTGTAACTTCTTTAAATTGGATAAGCCATAGAAATAATAGGTACTCGACCGAAAGAAAAACAAATTTTAAGAAGAATAAGGATAATTACGAAAATTTTCACGCATATTTAATGAACACGTAAACACGCGGACACACAAATTATATTAGTAATTTATAATATTATTATTTCTTCTGACTGTCGATTTAAATGATAAAAAATGTAAATCCGTTATTGGCTTTGTGATTAAATTTTTAAAAATGAATATCCTAATGATACGTTATTTATTAAGAACTGTGGATTTAGTATTTAAATAAATAAATAACTGTTCGAAAATCAATTTAATCAGTTTGAAAATCCTTAATGTTTAATTTGACAAGTGATTATTGATATTTTTGTAGTTAATTCTGTGGAAATTTGATTATTATTTTCCGCTTTTATTGATTCATCAAAATAAGTTTATTTATTCATTTAAGTTTATCCATCTAGATTCATCTAGATAACTACATTGGACAGATTGCTCATAGAAATCTTAACAACCTGAAGAAGCTAATGTTAGTGGGTTAGCTCGACGGGAAAAGACCAAGCGGTCGCTCAGTCACCTGTTGGTCAGGCCTAGTAAAGACACTGACCGGCCTGCTAGTACCTGAAGCTATATAGATCGCCGAGGACAGGAGTAAATGGAAGAGCATAATGCATCGTGCAGTCGAAAATAGTACTTCTGCTGAGTACGACCTTCGTGAATGAAAATACCGACTGAGAAGACTTAAATCCCTAAAAAAGTGGCAAGAATCTCACTGGTGTTCTGATGAGGCGGCAAAGGTTCCATAATGCCAATTACCCTCGCATACTGGCCGGCACCACCCGACTGTTTCTTGTGCAGATAATCAAAAGCACACGGTGACATCATAGTTTCTCTGTAAAATTTAAGAAATTTATTATTTTTATAAAATGGTCAGGGAGTCTTAGTCTTTTAGCCTGTCTTGCAAATAGACTTAAGTATACGGGTAAGCAAACCCAGATTCCCGAGCTACTACTGTCTGTTCTTACTTCTTCCGAGATATTAGTATCCTATAATCCTTTTCCCAAATTCCATATTCCTTATATTGGTGGGGACACAATGAGGAACTTTAACTCTTTTGAACCTTATAAAACGGTGGCGTCGTGGTTTGCCACCAGACACGTTTCGATTCCCGGGGAACGAAAAGTGTGCCCACTTTGCTACATCAACCGATCGTAGCAAATGGAAAAAGTGATCTCTGCCTACCCCAATTCTTTGGTAGTGATCAGTATCCCCGTCTGGGACGTGGGAGACCGGAGTTCGATTCCCCCCAGAGAGCCAGGGAAAAGCGTGACTGTATGTATGTATGTATTATTTTTATTAAACTTGGTCCACACGAAAAAATATGTATCTGTTTACGATATTATATTGAAACAAAAATTAGGTTGATATTGAGGGCCATTCTGCACAATATTTGATGTAAATGGGTTCAAAAGTTCTAGAGTCAACTCCATACATACAGTTACATATATACGGAGAATGGCTCAACGCTACATTTATGTAGAATAGAGTCGAAAGTTGTATATCATGTTTAAACATGATAAATTAATTTAACGGTATTTTGGGCCTGTAGCTTTCTTTACATTAGATTATTCAAATTTTACAAATAACATAATTAAATGAGTCAATCATACTTTAGGATTTCTATATGGTACGTATCGTCACTAATCAGTAGGGGGGTTAATACGTAGTCTACATGCTGGCCCAGTGCAGATTAGTGGACTTCACATACCCATGCAGGTAGGCACGTTTCCTTCTCCATCGAGTGCATCGATCTCTTTCTACATTATGAATGCCTTCCCATCATTAAGAATAACAGTATTAATATACCTAAGGCAGGGATAGCTAAGCACTGTGATTACGCATACCAAGTCTTAGATCTCAAGAGCGATTCCAAGGCAATCACCTCTGACTATTCAAAATTATGTGCGTTTAATAATGCCTGAGAATATTTCCCCCCAGTGTATAAAGCCTGACAATCCTCTTTAGGCCAGCAAACCTAACCTAACCGATTAATGGCTATAACCTAACCCATATTGTTCTAAGAGGAGAGCCATACCCTGCAGTGAAAGAATGGATAAGTTGCTGATAATGAAGACACCTGGGCCACAAAAATGTGTATTACCTGAACGCAACTTTAGGCTTGCCAAGTTCTACTGGACAGTTGTACTCTCTCTCCATTCTCTGCGCGTATATCTCCAAGTGTAGTTCTCCCATACCGGACACAATGGTTTCCTTATTATCGGAATCGTATCGGAATTGGAAAGTTGGATCCTCTTTTGTGAACCTGAAAAATACTTTATCTCAATCTCTCTTGTATTTGTTAGATACAACCGAGTTTTTTTATCATCACCATTGAATCAATGACAACAAATGGTCTTGACCCAAAACAAAGTTCATTGGTAGGCCTCAGTGAACTAGTTCCGAGAAGTAGGCGCCACAAAACAACAAATAAAATATTACTTCCATCTTTGACCATTTTGAAGGGAGGGGGGTATTAAAAATTCTCAATCTTGGGGGAGACTGAGATGTGGGCCTGTACTTCACTAAAAACTGTTGTGTCAAGAGACACCTCTGCTGTAACATCTCTACCAGAAACTCATGTGCGCCTCTCTTTTGTCATACCCATTTTGAGGTCATCTCAGGAGAGTAGATTACTCTTCCACCACTCCGATGTTGTGGTGGCGTGGATACATTCAAAACGATACAAACCGATACTTCATACAAGTTACTGTAATTACCTACTAACTGTTTTTATTTGTGAATACAGGCGGCTAATAATCGTTAAAAGACTGAGAATTTTAATAAAAATTCTCAGTCTTTTTTATTTTCCTTCTGCCAGGTGTGTTTACGATTTGCAAGGAATCATTTCAATATGCTAACAATCTAAAGCAAAATAGTATAAGCTGCTAAACTATATAATATAACTATTGGTACTGCTATATCACACACTAACCTAGCAACAGCCTTTGAAAAATTGTCTCTATCTTTATTGTTCTTAGGTTTTATGGCCATAGATACAACAGGGTCTGGTACATGTATCGATTCCATAGACAGCTGCAGCTTGGCGTCGTTTACAAACGTGTCTCCGGACGCGCAATCAACGCCGAACAGCGCGAAAATATCACCTGCGAGGACCTCAGTCACCTCTTCCATGTTATTCGAATGCATTCGTACTAAACGAGAGATTTTGACCTAAAATAAAAAAAAACTGGATTGGTTTATACATATAGACAAAAGACTTGTAAATATACCATAGTACACGACATCAAAGGTTGTTAAAAGTTAGTAGTAGGTCATCTGAACCAATAACAGCAGATATTAATTTATTAACAGCAGATATTTATTTATTTAGGTCAGGGAGTACTTAGTCTTTTAGCCTGTCCGGCAAATGGACTTAAGTATACGGGTAAGCGACCCC
>WUAW01008795.1:403-17331 GCA_017165845.1 Thaumetopoea pityocampa
TTACTGCCCATTACACTAGTACATCATTTCATTTCATTACATTATATTACTGCCCATTACACTAGTACATCTCTTAGCTGGTTCTTATAGCACCCGCGGGAGGAAATGGAATGACTCTGCTGTTATACCGGTGCTACATAGTCATTTTTATTCATACTTTGGTCATTTAATTATTGGCATTAAATGTCTTAATGACAATGAACAGTGATCGCCTAATGTACACGTTGCGTTTGTTGGCTGCGTTGCGCATCTGAAATAGTTGTGAAATAAAGAATATTTTTTTTCTGTTTCAGTTATTTATTTTACACACAAAACAAAGTACAAAAATTGCAATAAAGACGATGTACAAAATCGAACTTAACGAATTTTAAGTTAATAAGAAATAAGTGAGGAATCACTCAAGTGTACACAAGTGCACAACATACCATTTGAATTTTTGTTATAAAAATACTATAAACTACGTACATATACATACACACAAACAGACATATTATATGGAAAATGAGAAAAAATATACACAGATGTACAAAGAGTATATAATAAATAAGCATGCCTAATTCGATAGAAAAAGTTCTCTGATTTTTCTCCTGAAAATGGTCAGAGAAGGGTTAGGGCAGAGAATTAGGAAGAGACGCACGGCCCGCACGCTAAAAACCCATTGTATAGACTTGGTCTATGTCGAAATGTACTTTAAAAGGGGAGAAGAGAGCACGACAATGTTCACTACTACATATATACATAAAACCCAAAGCGTTCCCGAGGATAAACAGGAGAGTTGGGACTATAAAAGATGAATAGAGACCATGAGAAACTCAACGCGGCCGAATAGGTAACCATCTCAGACGCATCCGGAATTCCGACACATGATCGTACTTTCTGCACACAAGTTCTGCAGGCGCTCGGACTTATCGAGAAGTTCTTCTGCGTTAAGAAAGCAGACATTGGCATAGTCAAGAGGTGGAAAAACATGATCGTACTGACGGAAGCTATGGCGACAAGAATGATGACTCATGATGACGTTGATGATGACGTCATCAGTTATGGTTCGAAATGTGGCAGGAGTAGCAGTATCACAAAAGGGAAGATCTTCCGAACAGACGGGTCTTATGTCTGACGGGGCCTACCATTGCCCTAACGGTTGATGTCGACTCGTTGTATATATGCTAAGCCGCTATCAAACTTCATGCGCGTGATTCAGACTTCTAATGTCGTCTCTAAATAGCTGCGCCATCTGGTGAGTATGCGTTGTAGTATGCAGTGAAGTAGGACGCCACAGAAACCAAAGATAAAGCGTTTTTTTTTATAATTATAGGTACATTTATGTTACGACGTTATTATTGCCTGACTAAAAACACTGATATTAATTATCTTTAAATAATATAATAGTTGAAGCCCACCAAGCTTCGCAGTGGCCACTTATGTCAAATTAAACCTTTTCAGTAATATATCAAATACAACCAATACACATTTAAATCTTAACCATTGAGGAACACCGTGCCGTTGTCGTAAGCGTGAAGTTCTAAGCTTCAGTTATTTATGGCGACCTCTAAATTTGAACCAACCAAGTAGAGAATGTGTGTATGTCTGTGAAGATACAGAACTAGACTTCATAACAAAGCAATATGAATCGCTAACAAAAGACTTTATTATAAAATAAATAAATGGACAGTATTTCAACTTCTATTTTTGTTGGTGAGAACTTTCTAGAGAGTTTAATAAACTCCGTGACGTCCTTCACCAAATGTCAAATTATTGTTTTACTCAAGCTAAACGAGAACACTTAGAGTGGGTGTCAGAGATGATTGCGAAGAAAAATAAGATTGACGATGAATACAAAGTTTGGTTAAACCCATGAAAGTCTAAATATCAGTTTGTCGTATTTGTGGATATTTAATAATAAGTTTGTCAAGATCTATTCATTAGTAAAAAAGTGTCACACTTTTTGTTGATATCTGTGTGTTGGGTTATGTGGTTGGGTGTCCTTACGTCCCATGGGATTGTCTAAAAATGGATTAAGTACTATTATAATAATTTTAAAGGGCAGCAATTCATAGTTCAATTTTTAATAAAAATAGTATGCCAGTTAATTCTGAAGCATCTAATCGACATAAAAACTCATCGAAAAACAAAAAGTCAGATCTAACAATTCAAAAAAATATAAGAATTCCGAATACACATTCAGTGTAGTAAGCTTAATAATAGCGCCACTCATAATAATAGCGTCACTCATAATAATAGCGCCACTCATAATGACAGCGCCACTCATAATGATAACGTCACTCATAATGATAGCGTCACTCACAATGATAGCGTCATCAATAATGATAGCGTCACTCATAATTATAGTGCCACTCATAATGATAGCGTCACTCATAATAATAGCGTCACTCGTAATAATAGCGTCACTCATAATAATAACGTCACTCATAAGAATAGCGTCACTCCTTCTCTTCCCATGGGTGCTGTGAGAACAAGCTAACAGGATGTACCAGGATAATGGGTAGCAGCATTATCTTGTTCAATCAAAAACGCCAAGCGTGGAAGTTTTAGCAAACTCATCCTTTTTAAGAAGGAGGTTTATGTCTGTGTTAATCCATAGCTGGACATGATGAAGATTAGCAAGAATTCAGAAAATGCATTGAAACAAACCTTATTCGTCAAATTTATCTAATAACCTTCAAAAGTTGCTTACGATGCAACTATGCCGACGCTTGGCCTAATTCTCAATACAGTTTTCGTAGGCTGACTGAGGTATGGCCTCTTGCGCCTTCAGCGAATTTCCTATTATGGCTTCAATTGAATCAGAACGGAAGCAGGAAAATGTCAGCCATATCTGGTGAGTACGGGGCTTGGTTCATGACATTTGCTGAGATTTTCCCTAAACACTCTTGCAAAATAATAGCTTTGTGTGATTCTTCGTTATCGTGGTGCAAAAAATATCTGGACGTTTTCATCAGACACTATCGCGGCAAGCCCTCATCACGCCATAATAATATTCTTTATTTACCGTTTGTACATACATACATACACTCACGCCTCTTTCCCATTGGGGTAGACAGAGACCATTTCTTTCCACCTGGTACGATCGTTCGATGTAGCAGAGTGGCTATCGGATATAGACGGTTAAATTTGGCTTTACCGTTTGTCTCTGTGGTAGAAATCCGTGATTGAGTGATTACATTGCGGTAATGGAGGATAGGGAGTTAACTTTATCTTTTACTATTTTTACTTTTTTCAATACTGGCCTTTCCCCGCGGCTCGCTTGCGTTGACTGATACCCTTAAATACATGTTAGAGACCGTAGAAAATACAATTTTTTTCTATCCCTCAGGTTCTTTGTTTTCTCGATAAAAGTTACCATATCTCCTTCTCTGTACTCCTTACAATGTATGTATAAAATTTCATGATGATCGGTTGTGTAATTAAGGTGTGAAAGTCTAACAAACAAATAAACAAAGTCAAATATTCGCATTTATAATATTAGGATAATATTCCCGATATTATCCATTCTATTATAAAATTTTAAAACCTCATTGTCTCTACATTAAGATATTCCAAAAAAGTCTATCTCGGAACGATTGGTTAAGGGCTTCTGAAACTGAAACCATCTTTTGTTTTCTTCGCGACTGTTCGTTTGTTTATTCGAACTTAATGCAAAAACTAGCGAGCAGATATGGATCACACAGTTGCAGTAATAGAACTACTATTACGATATAAACTATATATACACACGATAAACACGATTTTCATAAAAATTGGTCAAATAATACAGAAAATACAGCCTGATCTCAGTTTCTATAATCTTCATTATGGTACGAGAGCTCATATAGAAAAGGTTATTTAATATTTTTTGGAAATTTACAATTATTTCGGAATTTTCCATTTAACGTGAAAATCGATATTGACGCGGGCGGAGTCGCAAGCCAAATCTGGTTAATTATTATATAAATGAACTTTATTTTCTGTTAACATCTCATGTATTTTATTTTCTGATGATGTAATAGGAAAAAAAAACAGCGTAACTTTTTTCGGAAAGATTTATCACCCAATGATCAATCATCAATCAACCTTTGTTGACAATCGATTTTATTACAGTCGCATTATTAATCAACGTCTCTGGTAGTAGATTCCGTTGAAATTTAACGCACCCGCACCAGATATTATATTTAATATAATATTATATTTAATATATTATATTTAATATAATGTCTGGTGCGGTTACACGCGATTTTAAAGCTGCTCGTGTACCACTACCCTTGCGCTGCATGCATTTGACGCTGATTGCTGCAGTAGCAGTGATCGTGTTTACTGTCCCACTTGGCCCCGGTTTCAAATCTGTGATGAACACAAATGTTTGTTCTCGACTCATGGATATTTATCTATATATGTATTAGCATTTATCTATATATCTATATAAATATATATGTGGGCGTCCAAGCAAAAAAGTTCTAATTCTCGGCATTTAGTTTCCGAGATGTAAGAAATTTTGTAAAGTTGTGTGAAAAAATTGCATTTCGCGATTTTATTTGATTATTAATAAATGCTCAATTATCTACAATTTCATATAGTAAATGATCATATACGATGTTTCTAAGTACCAGAAACTTTAAGAGAAAAGTTTAGTAAAAAGGTACCAGTGGTCGGCATGTCAATATTTTTGGAATAAAATACGTTTCAGTACCCCGTACTGATCTCTATTTAAATAATTTAATTATATTTTAAAATTATAATGTTAAAACTACGTGTAAAAGGTCCTTAAATCCCGAATAAGGTATACAGTTTTCCTTCGGAAAAATCCCCCGCAGGCATGACGTACGAAAGAAAATCGTATCTTTATAATAAGATTCGTGAATTCGTAAGTGAAGAATCTAAAGACATTTTATGCCCGAAACCAATTGCAAATGTTAACGAACCAAGTTCCTCTAGCATTCCAAAAGATCACAATTCCGTGCCAACAACATCTGTCGAGCACTCTTTTCAGAAACAAACAACTGAAAAGGGTACTCGACAAAAACCAACATGTTCGTACTGCGAATAGGTTGGTCATAGGAATCAGGTGCGAGGAGGAATTTATTTTTGTTCAAAACGTAAGTTGGACTCCGAAATAGAATAATTTTTGTATTTAATTTTGTCTAGTGGTTATGTAATTTCATAAAAAGTACTGGTAGCCAAAATAAACATTGTTTTATTCCAATAATAATAAAAAAATCTGTCTTGTTATTTTGTTAGTTCCTAAATAGAGTAAGAATATTTAATTTTTAGTATTTTTTTATTGCTAATTGCTGTCGTTTACTCACTTTTTACTAAATACCGACAAGTGGACCTTTTTACTAAACTGTGTAAATCTTTATTTCAAATAGTAATTGTTTATTTTTTAATGTTACAAGTATAATTATATGTTGATTTCATGGAAAACATCTCAATCTACAATAAAAAATAAATATATATGTAACAAGCAAATAGAAGTGTTTTTTTTTCACTCAAACTTTGAAAAGGCTTTTTCTCAAATCAAGCTTTTTCAGAATTTCAACTTCAAATGTCTGAAAAAAAAATTAGTGTCACTTTTTGAATATTTTTTTTAATCCTTACTATCAATTGATTATTCTAGATACCGAATCTAGTCTTAACTCAATACCCCACTACTGGACCCTTGTTGTTTGGACGCCCACATATATCGTAACCCAAGACAGAGGAAATCTTAATTTGGAGCTAGATCGATGTGTTTGAGAAAAAAATGTGTTAAAAAAATAATTAGAGACGAAAGTAGTATTATCATACTTGATAATGTTACAATATGTTGCATTTATCCGTACTTTTTAAGTTTCACAGGAGGAACAATTTATTTTTTCTTTTACGATGATTTAGATAGATAACTCTTTATTTATACACCAAAATAATTAATAATTAATTCTGTAACAGAAGAAAAAAAATACAAATACGAAGTGTTACAATGGGCGGCCTTATCGCTAAAAGCGATCTCTTCCAGGCCACCTTTGGATGGAGAGTATCGATATCATAAGTATTTGCCCGTAGTACAATAAAATAATGAATTAAATTTTGTTAAATAATTTACCATGAACAAGACACGGTACTTCTATTGGTCATATGTCAAATTAGGTATATATAATATATTATAATATACTAAAAATAACATACCTATACGCACACATATACTCGCACGTACACATACAAATATTCACACATAGTATTTACGAAAGCAGTTTATCTAAATGAAATTGTTTCACTTTATCTTTAAATACTGGCAGCGACGAAGTAAGTTGTATTGGCGCTGGTAATTCGTTCCATAAGCGAACCGCTTGGACCGTAAAAGACCAATCATAATAGTTACTGGTATGAGAAGGTATTACAAGAACAAGACACTCCGTCGACCTAAGATCGCGGGAGTGGCAACTATGTAAATAATTAAAACGTTCTTTCAGATAAAGCGGAGTGGAGGGATTATATACTATAAAGTAGAGAAAGAATATGAACATTCCAGCGAAAACGTATAGTTAACCCTTTGAGCTTAGCACGAAAGTGCATGATCATATTTGCGCAAGACAAATATGAACCTTATACAGAAATTCTGTAACCGCTCAAGTTTATTCAATTGGTCAGCATAATACAAGATCGGAAGCAAAAGTGCTTGAGCAAGCGCAACCTTTGTAGCAATGGGCAAAAAATTACGAAGCCTTTTTAAAGAGGCTGCCGAGGCAAACATTTTACGACTGACAGCTTCCATTTGTGGGATCCAGCTTAAAGAACGATCCATTAGTATGCCAAGATTTCTGACTGAATCGCTACAGGGAATAGTGATATTACCAAAAACAATTTTTTTTAGAGTCAGCCAGTTAACTCTAGCGATCATCCGAGGACTACCAAGGTTGATGACTTGAGTCTTTATAGGATTTATTTTTAAACCATAAGATTGGCTCTATTTTATGATGCGAATTATTGTTAGTTTCTTCTACGGCTCCGTCAAGTTCATCAAGCGTTGCATGCGAATAAATTTTAAGATCGTCTGCGAATTATTGTTAGTTTCTTCTACGGCTCCCTCAAGTTCATCAAGCGTTGCATGCGAATAAATTTTAAGATCGTCTGCATATAAATGGTAGGAGGAAGTTAAATATTGGGAAATAGAGTTTATGAAAATGGCAAATAATAAAGGAGATAAGACGCCACCTTCAGGTACACCGACTGTCGTATCGCACTAAAAGGAGTACGTCTCGTCAAGGCGTACAGATGCCGGCGTCCATACAGATAACTATGAAACCAGTCGACCACCGATGGGAGATATGTTAATCAAGCTGAGTAATGCAAGAAGAATATCAAAATTTACAGAAGTAAAGGCATTACTGAAGTCTAATAAAGTCAGTATAGTTAACTGACCTTTATCTATAGCAATACCTACATCATCAGTAATTTTAACCAGCGCTGTACCCGTATTGTCAGCTGAACGGAAACCGGATTGAAAAGGATTATGAAGATTATTCAAATATAGGAAACTACTAAGTTGGTTATGGATTAATCGTTCTAATACTTTAGATAAGAAGGGAAGAATGGATATGGGACGATAATCAGAATAAGACTTAGGATTAAATTTTTTTGGGAGTGGAATATTTTAAGCATATTTTCATAATGTTGGGAAAATGCTGTTATGGATGAAGTTGTTGAAAATTTATTATTAATTTATTTATTATTTATTTATTCTACGTTGAGGGTATGAAATTAAAACAGAAAAGTAATTTATGTGTTTTTAAATATTTCTAATGATATAAACATTAAATTGATATTATTTTAACTTGTGTCATTTAGTTTTTAATGAAGAATACATTTTATTCTGATTATGGTTCTTTGGTATGTTTATAAGTATCATTCTCTTTGCACCTACTTTACTATCTCAGCATTACCCAAAGTAAGATTAGCAGAGAACGGCTCAGAAATCTTAATTCCTTTTTATATATTGTGTAAAAAGTTAAAATAAATAAATAAATAACATGCTTCTATAGAAACATAAATTGAAAATTAAAAAAAAAATACAAATCTTTAAATGAATACGATGGTGAACAAATGTTATTCACTAACTTAAATTGTCTGATCATATCCACCAATACGAACGGCCTGTTAAAACAGAGCAGAGTGATTCGTAACTGAACAATTTATAAGGGGCCCTGTTCATTTATATAGAACGGGTGAAAAATGCAGATTACGGGATTTTCATCGTACGTTTTGTTACTGCGAATCTCCGAAATTAAATGACTTTTTTCCATGTAAAAAATTCACAACGCATGCCGCTGCGTCGAGAGTGTGACAGAACGATTATGTGTAGTTTGTGCCCACTAAAAACTGCACGTGTTCTTTTGTAGCCCGTGCCCGGCCGCGGGGTTCACTCGCGTTATTTGCCCAAGGTGTGGATTTAAATGCCTCCAGTGTTATTTAAACGAGCTCTTAGAAATCTTTCTATCTTCTTCTTCTCTCTGAGACCAGTCATCAATGCCAGTAAGTGTAAGACCGGGTATAAAAGGCTTGCGAGAGCTTTACGCAGGGCTTGCGAGACTCTTGCAGTAAATTATGGGTATGTAATGGTATCGTTCATACCAATACTCAAACCTAATTACTGGTACAAGAACAAGACTGGGCGAGTCTCGCGTCGGTTTCGAATAGGCAGTACTTACATACACTTAATCTTCCCACTGCCACTGATTTGGGAAGGCCCACTGATTTAGGAAGGTCGCTGCCCCTGTCATCATCATCATAATTATAATCAGCCTTTGCAAGTGCACTGCTTGACGTGGTCCTCGTCCTTAAAATGGCGGATTTGCCAGAATCTTCACACTCAGGGGATCGCAGTGAATTTTATTTGAACAACAGGATTATGCTGCTGCTCGTTATCCCGGCACATCCCTTAGCTGGTTCTTACAGCATCCACGGGGAAAGATGGAGTGAAGCTACAATTAAGAGTAATCTGTCCTTAACCCAGTAATACCCGAATTATTTTTTCTAATTTTTTTGGATTTTTGTGTATAAATTACATGGATATAGAAAATATAGAATATGAACCCAAGCAATCTCTGAGTTTATTGACAGCAATTAGAAATAATTGCCATATTAAAAAATGTTTAGGGTAGCCGTAATTACGTTTTTGTTTAGCTCATAATTTTGTGTCCATATGGACACGCTGGGCAGTACCGGGTTAAGCTGGCTATTGTATGATTGCAATTGATTATGGGATTGTGTAAGTCCAGCAAATAGATGTCGACCAATCATTCTAACAATGTACAGTTAATAAATAAAATTCTTTATATGACCACAAGTTATTTTGCTTCGAATAATCCACCTATAATCGTATTATTGAAATTAATTTCTTGGTTTTTTTTATTAATCTGTTTTATGGCTCTGGATACGTTGTCCTTTTAAGCTTCTATGTTAATAAATATTTCTTTGAGTTAACAATGAAATGACGATGTATAATCTCAAAGGAGAAATTAACACATTAAGGTCCGCAAAGAAATCTGTAAGAAATACGCTTGGGACCGCAAGTTTTTGGGCAAATTTGTACGTTCCAAAATCATCATAACTTTGTTATTTATGGAACAACTTTTGTGAAATTTTCAGAAATTATACAATAGGATCCATTCTAGCTATTATTGAAAAAAAAATTATGTTTTTAATAATTATAATAATTTTTTTCGTTATCCGTCCGTAACAGACGGAACGCGCAATACGAAAAAATTCGTAAGCGGTCTTTAATGTGTTAAGAAAATTGCTCTTTTTATATTTGATTTCTGTCCAGCGAATACCATATTGAAGAGGTAAAATATATGCGGGCTTACTCCAATAAAAAACACAATTACTAGTCATCGTTAGGGCAGTCACAGACATATGTACAGATATTTCATGATCATCATTGACATCACCAGCCTTGGGCCTCCTTAAAAAAGGGATTTACCGTAATCTCCACGTTTGACAGGCATCTTGGAGATCGTATTATATTTTAAATGAATAACAGAATAACGCTGCTATCCTGGTGTATCCCTTAGCCGTTCTCGAAGCATCCACCGGAGGAGATGGCGTGACTGTTGGCAATACTTGCAACATAAAACTTAATATTTCCCTAATATATTGTAATGCCGTAGTATGCTGGCAACTCGTAAGTGGATTATATAAATATTACCGCGCTAGCTGCGTGACCCCTCTCTCTTGTCAACTATTCAACTATTCGCTTCAATTTATTAATGTTTGTAATTTTCACGTTTATTCGCAATAAACAGTAAAGTCAGGATCAGCCCTTGGTTTCAACATACAGTCCACTGGTCAACACCACCTAAACAGTGACGCTATTACTTTTTTTTACTTTTTACTTTTACTTTTTACTTTTTTTTATTCGCCACACAGCAACACATATATACACATGCATATGTCTAAAATTGTTTCTTTGGAAACATCAAAATTATTTAGAACGACTTCCCACAGACGTTTTGCTAATATTTCTGGATTATCTTCGCAAAGTCATTAGATATACTGGACGACAATTTAGTTACCGTTCTAAACTTCATGTTCTTTTCGTAAAACTGTTCGTTGATTTATACATATTTAAATTTAGATTATATGATTATACTAGCTTTTGTCCGCGGCTCCGCTCGCATGTATATTGGTTTTCCCCTACATTGCAAATCCGGACACAATCACAGATTCATATAAAAAGCCTAAGAACCACCTTTACTTCGGCTGTCATACCTTAATGGAGGCTATACTAAAACAAGGATCAAGCTGTATTTTTAATTCTGCTTGACCGATTTTGGTGAAACATGACGTATTATTTAAATCGGAACATTACTTTTAAGAATGTAACCATTTGACTAAAATGTACTTGCTGGTTTTTGTGTGAAGCCCGAACAAATAAACATCGACGAACTTGGTTTCAGAAGACCTTAATTAGTCGATCTGAGTAGTTTGTGTTTTAAATCTCTTTGATTCTTCTTAATTTAATATTTAACAATTTTATAATACTATATAATTATAGGTATGAGTTGCTAAAAAGTTCATTAAATTTTATTATAAACTGATTTATGCATTCCATTACATATTAAAAACAAAACAAACTCGTCCAATCCGTGTCCTTTCAAACAGTTAATTAACTCTCTGCAAGTTTATGAGAGTCGTCCAAACATTTGCGATATGCATCCTTTAATGTTCACCAAAAACGGACAGTGATTGTAAATATGAAATATTTATACAAATATTTACAATTTCTCTCAACTGTGATCAAATGCATAGCGTTAACAAATGCATAGTTTGTGTGCTACTGAATTGATTTTTTCACATGTCCGAAATTGGATTTTGCCCGCAGCTTCGTCTGTGTGAATGCTGGTTTTACTTTACATAGGAGATCTTGATTATATATATATATATATATATATATATATATATATATATATATATATATATATATATATATATATGTGTGTGTGTGTGTGTGTGTGTATGTGTGTGTGTGTGTGTGCGTGCGCGCGCGCGTGCGTCCGTGCGTGCGTGCGTGCGTGCGTGTGTGTGTATATGTATATATAGAACCATTTAGTGTTCTCGTAACTTAACCGCGGTTACTAAAACAGGGATCAAGCTGTATCTTCAATTCTACTGGACCGATTTAGACGAAATATGCCGCAGTATTTAAGTCGGAATGGTACCTTTAAGACTGTAATAGTAGATCAAAATCTACCTACTGGTTTTTGCTTGAAGCTCGAACAAAACACACAAACAAACTCAGTTTCATAAAGTCAATCAAAAAAACATTGCAATATCATACTTCTTATTTAGAGCCGTTTGTAGTGAAACAGTCTAAATTCAAATTCAAACCATAAGAAATAAATGAGCGAAAACTTCATCAAAATCTGTTTGACGATAAATTTAAAAAAAAATTCTCAGTCCTTATATCGACAATATCTTACCGATATAAATAGATAGAATACTACATCCCAATTAAAATTTTCAAAAACCATTTATTGTACAGATTTGACCTAATTATAGTTACACTATAGTTTTTTTCTTAAAAGAGGGGCCAAACGTGCAAGCGGGTCACCTGATAGTAAGTGATTACATCTGCCCATAGACACCCGCAACACCAGACGGATCGCAGGTACGTTGCCGGCCTTTAAGAAAAGTGTAAATTTGTTTCTTGAAGGTCTCCAAATCGTATCCACTTGGAAAAAACCGCCGCTGGGAGCTCATTCCACAGGTACGGTGGTACGTGGAAAGAAATTGCACGAGTAACGCACAGCGGTAGATCGCCAACTGTCTAAGAGATGACAGCGGTTGAAATTAACCCAAACAATTCCTTGGAACGCTTCCCATGATAGATACGATAGAAGATGCAGAGAGATGCTATGTCTCCCAGTAGGGTCAGCGGAGCTGATCGGAGATCGCTCGGTCGTCGACGATTCGAACTGCTCTTCGTTGAATACGGTCAAAAGGTTGCAGCCGGTATTGGGGAGCTCCAGCCCAGAGATGAGAACAGTATTCTATATGAGGCCGGCTTTGTTCCTTGTAAAGTAGACGAAGTAGATGCATGGGTGGTGTAGTGGTTTTAGACACGGCTTACGATCGAAAGGTCGTGGGTTCGAATCCAGATTCCGTACCACTGAGTTATTATTTGTTATTCATGTACGGTCTACATTGTAGACACCAATGTACTTAACGGAGAAGGAAAACTTCGTGAGGAAATCTGCAAGCCCGCATGGGTGTGTGAAGTCTACCAACCCGCACTAGGCCAGCGCAGTAGACTAAGCCCTAATCCCCCTCCTGATTAGGGGAGGTCCGTGCCCCTGTAGTGGGGATGATATGGACTGGGGATGATGATGATGATGAAAGTACAAGAAGATGGGCTGATGTGAAATACTGTGTCGATCTTTTGAACACACTAAGATATAAGATAGATTACCATGACACCAAATAACAATCCATTTATATGTTAAACATCACAATAAACTTGTAAAGAACACTGAAATAACTTCATTCTTTATTTATAGCGTCGTTCTGATTGCTGCTGAAATTCAGATAGGATTGAACTGAACGTAAATAATATGTTGGTTCAGTGGTACCTTACTTTCTCTGCCAATTGGTCCCGGGTTCGAACCCCGGCAGAGGCAAACTTTGTGTGATGAGCGCAAATGTTTAAAAGCCAAGTTTTGATATATAATGATGTATATAATTAAATTTAAAGCCATTGTTTATCCTATATACGAGGGTCACACTAAAAGTTTTTAAAAAATCAAATACGGAGTAATGTAGAAACATGTTTGTTTTTATTTTTATTGAGTTTGAAAACCAAATTACATGTGAATTCAATATATAACTTTTTAAAGAGTTCTTTATTCGAAATTTAAATGATTTTTTATCGGCAAATTTTCTTAATGGCCAATTTTAAAAACTTTCTGTGTAACCTTCGTATATACATACATACATACATACACTCACGCCAATATCCCGCAAGGGTTGGCAGAGACTATAGTATATACTACATACAGTCATATAGTCACGCGTTTTTCCCATTGGAGTAAGCAGAGACCACTTCTTTCCACCTGCTACGATCGTTTAATGTAGCAAATTGGACATCCGCAGTCCACAGTTCGCCCCGGTGGGCAACGAGACGTGTGAGGTAGCGAACCCGACGCCGCCAACCCTCGTATGTATTAGTAATTATTTGTATAAATATCTATAAACTTGTTCAGTACCCACAGATACAGAGTATTCTAATCTGAGTTAGATCAGTGTGTGTGTGTGTGTGAATCTATATACAGTATTATTTATTTATTTATTAAAATTCGCATACAGCCGATGTGCCTTGGCTAACCAACCGGCGTAGTCCGGAACGGGGTCAAGCAGGGTCGGCCGAGATACGGGCACAACGCTTATTTCCGTCTCGTCGTAATACGGTCGCAGTGCACCTTGGTCGCGGCGCAGGTTAAAGGAACATGTCATATGTTTCCAACTAGCTTTCTCCCGCGGTTCTGTCCGCATAATTGTCAGTTTTCCGCTATATAAGAAATCCAGAAACAATTGCAGATTTATATAAAAAGCATGTAACGGTTTTTAATTGAGCTCTCGTACCTTAACGGCAGCTGCTAAGACAGGGTTCAAGCTGTATCTTCAATTCTAATGGACCGATCTTTATGAAACGTGCCGCAATATTTAACTCGGAATAGTACCTTTAAGACTGTAATAGTTTGACCAAAATCTACCTTCTAGTTTTTGCGTGAAGCTCGTACAAACAAAGAAAAATCGACGGATTTGGTTTTAGAAGCCCTTAATTAGCCGATCTGAGTATGTTTTTTTTTTAATATCTTTGATTTTTGAAAATTTGATATAACTATTTTGTAATAGTGTATACATATATAAAAAGGAGATGAAGAAAAACGTATCTTTATTTGATTTGCATGTATGACGATGTTGGCAGTGGTAGCCATATATTGGTATGTAGCTTTCATACATAGCCAATCCGCACGGTAGACGCCAGTCGAATCCCCCTCCATATAAGGGGAGGCCCGTGATTCTGTCATCATTCATCATTACTATCAGCCTGTAGCAGTCCACTGCTGGACGTAGGCCTTCTCTCCCAAGGCGCGCCACTCAGCCCGATCTTCGGCTGCACGCATCCAATAGCCGCCAGCCACTTTCCGCAAATCGTCAACCGGGGCGTCCCACACTACGTTTGTCTAAACGTGGTCTCCACTGTAGAATTCGCATGCTCCAACGATTGTGCCTCTGTAGTGGGGACGAATATGGACTGGGGATGATGGCAAAGTATGCATGCTACATATAAATACATGATTCGAGAATAAAAATATATAACAAGTTTTACCCTCACGCGTAATAGATGTTATTATACTGGATCAGAGGTATAAGAAGCACCCGAAAGAAGCGCAAGAGTTCACAAATCTATAACGATTATAAATTTGTTAAGTGTCAAATTTTCAAAAATCAAAAATATTTAAAACAAACTACGCAGATCGACTAATTAAGAGGTTCTGAAACCAAATCCGTCGATGTTTGTTTGTTTGTTTATTCCGGCTTCACGCAAAAACCAGCAGGTAGATTTTGGTTAAACTATTACAGTTTTAAAGGCACTATTCCGACTTAAATATTGCAGCATGTTTCATCAAAATCGGTCCGGTAGAACTGAAGATATAGCTTGATCCCTGTTTTAGTAGTCGCCGTTAAGGTGCGAGAGGTCAAGTAAAAGTGGTTTTATAGACTTTTTATATAAATCGGTAATTGTGTCAGGAATTCCTATGTTGCGGAATACCGATATTCACGCGGGCGGAGCCGCGGGCAAAAGCTAGTTTTATATAAATCTGGGTTTATGTCGAGATTTCCCATGTAACGGAAAACCGACGCTCACGCGGGCGGAGCCGCGGGAAAAAAGCTAGTAATTTTTAAGTTTGTTCGGATTCCAAAAAGATTCGATCACCAAAGAATTGTCAACAAATGAGATCTGTTTGTCACAGGGTTTGTGAGGGTTCACTTTTAGTAAGTTACATCCCTATTTTATGCGATTTTACGCGTAACTGATGACCTATTGGCACATTTACTAATAACTCTGCCTTTAGAATCAATAGGTGCTGTGCTCGAGGCCCAGAAGGAGCTAATTTTGTGTGATTGCTACAAATGTTTCTGAATTAGAAATAATTCACTAGTATAGGATCGAACCTACGCAACCTACATACATTTAATAGGGTAAATAAATTATTATTGCCGGTGATCGTGATAGGTGTGCAGAAGTGGTCTTTGCCTATACCATGGAAAAGAGACGTGACTGTATGTATGTATGTAGTATGTACTATAGTCTCTGCCTACCCTTATGGGATATCGGCGAGAGTGTATGTATGTATGTATGTCAATTATCATAATACACAAGAGATATTCTGCAGCTTACCGTGTATGCTAAAGTCTCGCTGTAATCTTATAAATTAATTCGGTCTGGCCTACCCATTGATCTCCGCAATTGGAACCCGAAGATCAAGTAGTCGCTAATATTGAAGATGGAAAGGTCTATATTTACGTATCATGTCCTCCCAACGATGAATGTAATATTAGCTTAATACTCTGCCGCTGATTGTGTATACATTAATTTGATGTACATATATGTTTGTTAGTACATTCGTGGTGTAGTGGTTTTAGACACGGCTTACGATCGAAGGGTCGTTGGTTCGATCCCGGTCCTGTACCACTGAGTTATTATTTGTAATTCATGTACGGTCTACATTGTAGACACCAATGTAACTTCGTAAGGAAACCTGCATGCCTGCTCGGGTGTGTGAAGTATACCAACCCGCACTAGGCCAGCGCGGTAGACTACGGCCTAATCCCCCTCCTGATCAGGGCAGGTCCGTGCCCCTGTAGTGGGGACGATATGGACCGGGCATGATGATAGTGATGTGTTTGCCGTATGGCATCGGTATATATAATAATATCATCACTCCATCCCTTCTCAGGGATGCTGTGAGAATCAGCTAAGAGAATCAAAATTTGCGGTCTTAAAGACGCCAACCAAGCTTGGAGATTATGACAAATCCCCCCTTTTTTAGGGAGGAGGCCGATGGCCAGCAGTGGACTTACACAGGTTGATGATCATGATGATGTAAGCGCTACTTACCTTTATTATACCTTCACATATAAAGTATTAAATTACGTTGGTGTTTTAGTGATGCAATACGACCACAATCAAAAGGTCAAAGTTCGATCCCGGTTCCGTACCGCTGGGTTATTTTAAGCTACACATTCTACATTGTAAACACCAATATACTGAGCGGAGAGAGAAAACTCTGTGACCTGTATGCCCGCATGGATATGTGAAGTCTAACTTTTTTTTTAAATTGTAATAAGCTAGCACTTGACTACAATCCCACCTGATGGTAAGTGGCGATGTAGTC
>WUAW01008795.1:40075-55497 GCA_017165845.1 Thaumetopoea pityocampa
CAGCATTCAAATAGGTTTAGCCGTTTCTGAGATTAGCGTGCACAAACGCACAGACAAACAGAAAAACAGAGGCAATATTTCTAAAAACTATATTTTTGGTTCCGGTAACATAGGTACAATTTGTATGGTTGGTTTTTTTGAAAAAATATTCATTGTACAGACACGGCTCGTTTACGATTTTATTATATGTATAGATTATAGTTATGTTATGAATAAGGCGCCTATAGCATTAATATTGATAGACCTCTAGGGGCATTCACAACAATTTCCCGCCTCGCTGTCCCTTAAGTAGGCGCGCCGCGGAACATTATGACCGTATAATGCGGTACCGGCCATTTTGTTTTATCGCCCGATACTGCACCGCACTGTGCTTTAGTTTCATTACCGATTGCAATTTCAATTGTAATCTACTATTTCTTAGAAATATGTTACTTTCATTATACATTTTTATTATTTTATCATTTTTATTATACATCATATCATATTTTTTCTATACATCATATCGTACTCCCATTATACATCATACCATGCTTTCATTATACATCATATCATACTTCTATTATACATAATATCATACTTCCATTATACATCATATCATTAATTTCATTATACGCCTTATCATACTTTCATTTCGTGAAGTTCATTATACTCACTATCATCAGGTGGAACTTGGCAATGTAAGTCTTATATAATGTAGATCGTGGAAACATTGGGCAGAAGCCATGAGCATCCATTCAGAGCATTGTTACCCGATGTCAGTCAAACCACCAAACAGTCGGAAGTTAAGACGAGAAAATGTAACGACAGACAGACAAATTCACTTTCGTTTTTGTTACATTGGTGTGAATAATATGCTGTGTGACGCCGGCGTATAATAATAGCGTCACTCCATATCTTTCAGTGGATATTGTGAGAACCAACTAAGAAATGAACCAGGATAACGAGCAGCAGCGAAGTCCTGTTAATAATCTCTCTCTCAGGCACATAGGTTATCTGACGACGTTTTCCTTCACCGTTTGACGCGAATGATAATTAATAATAATATTTTGGACACTCACACACTATCTACACACTCTATCTAGTCCCAAATTAGGATTTACTGTATATTAGGTACTCAATTATTTACATACATAGGTATAGGAGATGTTGACCTATTTCTCGCTATCTCAGCATCTCTTAAAGGTTGAATGGTAGGAAACGCTTTCGACAAAAAGTCCTCCTATATACATAGTGTATGAAATAAATAAATTTAATTCCAAAACTTTCTTCGCTTTCAGCCGATTTTCGATTCGGATACCATTAAGGTCGGTAAGTAGTTTGTTGGTCGTGTACTCTCGCGTGACTGATAAAACCGATTTCTACAGAAAACATCCGTCCATAAATAGGGCATTACAGAGATATTACATTTGTTAAGAGGAAATTTATTGGCCGTAGAAAGAAAATATTTACTAAGCGACATTTTGGTCAATATTTTAATACATACATAAAATCAATCCAAGTCTCCCATGTGACAGGCGGGGACACTGATCACCATACTACTGAAGAATTGGGGTAGGCAGAGACCACTTCTTTTCACTTGCTACGAGCAAAGTTACTATCAGTAGTCCACGAAACGTGTCTGGTGGTGAACGACGACACCGACATTTTTATAAGGCTCAAAAGTGTTAACGTTCCTCATTGCGTTCCCACGAAAGCGAGGGTAAAACAGGTTGCAGGTTTGGGTGAGGCTAGCCATCATTTTGGGTCTAGCCATCCAGCCTTTAGCGCGACAGCCACTGGCTTATTGGATAGGAAAGGAAAGAGGGTGAGGTAAGAAAGGTGTATTGAGTAAGGAATAAGGAATTTAAAAAAAGGACTAGGCTATAGGATACTACTATATCGGAAGGAGTAGGAAGAGACGGTAGTGGCTCGGGGTTGCTCACCCGTATACTTAAATCTATTTTCTTGGACAGGCTAAAAGTTCGAATCCAAGCCAAGAAGCTCTGACTTTTCGAAATCATGTTAATACTTTAATAATTAATTATTGACGACTGATTGGCACATTCGCAGACCCTGATTTTTGTGCTAATGAGTCCCGGGTTCAAATCTCGGGCAAACTGTGCGATGAGCACAAATTTTTGTATACGAGTCATGGAAGTATTTATCTATTTATGTATAGTATTTATCTATATAAGTATGTATATCGTTGTTTAGTACTTAAATACAAGAAATTCTAATTTGGGACTACATAGATCAATGTGTTTGAAAGTGTCTAGAACATTATTACTCAAAAATTTGCTGTAAGAAAATTCTATTTTGCGCCCACCTTTATAAATCACTTAGTCATTCTTGTAAATTGCGTTTTTGTGTAAAAGTCAGGTGGTTTCGCCTTCGGAATCGAACTTCTGGAATTCGAACCCTCCCTACACACGCTGACATGAGTTAAACGATAATCGATTATTAAAATCAATTTCACAAGCACATCGCTTGCAAAAATAAACCCTCACTCAGTGATGATGTTAGTGTGAAGAGAAATCAGGTTGTCGTTTATTTGTTCATTATTGTTCACAAACAGATAAATACATTTGTAAATAAATAAAAATGCGTATAAAGTAGAGCTTAACTCAAAAATCGAGTTTTCTTCCAGCAAACCTTAGAATGTAAAAATTTTTAAATGTCGGTTTTTCTCTACGTGGTAAATCACGAAACAATAACAGATTTATATAAAAAGCTTTTGAACCACTTTTACTTGAGCTCTTGTACCTTAACGGCGGCTACTAAAACAATAATCAATCAATAATCAAGCTGTATATTTTATTCTAATGGACCAATTTTGATGAAACATGCCGCAATATTTAAGTTGGAATAGTATGTTTAAGACTCTAACAAATTAATAAAGATCTGTCACGCAGGTTGTTGCGTGAAGCTCGAACAAACAAACAAACAAATATCGACGGATTTGGTTTGAGAAGCCCTTAATTAGTCGACCTGAATACTTTTTTTGTTTTAAATATGTTTGATTTAAAAAACTTTACATTTAAATTTTTTATAATAGTATAAATTTGTGACAAAACTGCACTAAGCCAGCGCGGTAGACTACGGCCTGTTCCCCCTCCTGATCAGGGGAGGTCCGTGCCCCTGTAGTGGGGACGATATGGACTGGGGATGATGATGATAGATTTGTAAATAAAGAAAAAAGATGTACAAAAGCGAGCTTAACTCAAAAATTGAGTTTCTTTCAGCGAACCTTAGAGTGTAAAAATATATGACACTAGCTGTGCTCGCGGCTCCATCCCCTTGGGCAATCGGTAAGAGGGAAATTATACATAAAATAATTTTCTCCCATCTTAATAAGAATGAATGTTTAATGATAGATAGATGAAACAAACACCAAATGTTAGAGGAAGCTTGCCACAATGCAACAGTAAAAACAGCATTCAAATCGGTTTAGCCGTTTCTGAGATTAGCGTGCACAAACGCACAGTCAAAAAGACAAAATTTCTAAAAAACTATATTTTTGTCTCCAGTAACATAACTACAACTTGTACGGATGGTTATTTTTGAAAAAATATTCATTGTACAAACACGACTCGTTTACGATTTTATTATATGTATAGATTAGAAGGAAGATAGGATGTATTGTACTAAAAAAAAGTGCAATAAAGAATTAAGAATTTATTTAAGCAGAAAATTTGCATACACAATACGTAGCTGTTTGAGAACAGTCTAAATTGGTGCAACGCCGTTCTAATCCCGACTACAGTAGGAAACGTTTTTATTCTAGATCTGACATACAACCACTAAGCATGACAAGCTTTTAAAACTTTGGTTGACTACTATGAAAAATTAAATAAGAAATACATTTTGGTTGACTACTATGAAAAATTAAATAACAAATATATTTTGGTTGACTACTATGAAAAATTAAATAACAAATACATTTTGGTTGACTACTATGAAAAATTAAATAACAAATACATTTTGGTTGACTACTATGAAAAATTAAATAACAAATACATTTTTCTTACTATGAAAAACAGCTAAAGCTAGTTAAGATACAAGCAAACTTCTGTCACCTTCATCATCAGTCCGTGGGTCTCCACTGTTGGACATGGGCCTCCTCCTCCGAGTGAGTGATTTGCCATAATCTGCATGCTTGGCATGCGTCTTGGAGGTCTCAGAAGATTTTGATTGAATGATAGGATAAAGTTGCTGTCCATTATGGTGCATTCCTTAGCTGGTTCTCCCATCCACGAGAAGACATTATATTTTATAGGTACATTTCATCCAATAAGATGCTGATTTATTTATTAAATATGTATTTATAGGTATTAAGTTTTAAACGAATAAAATTAAACGTTGAAACTTAACGACGAAAGTATATGATAAGATATATGAACGTAGATGAGGCGAAATATGTCTCATGATCGTAAGAACTGTGATTTCTGCCTACCCTTATGGGATACCAGCGTGAGTGTGTATACGTATGTATTTAACCTGGAAATTTTAAATCACGTGTAATGTATAGCAATTGAAAAGAGGTTGTTCAACCGGAGCGTCTGTGTGTATCATACTCATTGTCATTCCTCAAAGAAGTGAGCAAGTATCACGGCGGAGAAATCTCGATCCATGCTACAAGGAATATCTTAAGCTAATTAGCTAGTGACGTGAGAAGGATTTTTTAGCTATTTTAAGCTCTGGTATGCCAGAACGCATATTTGTGCACCAATTTTTAATTGAATAAATATCTATACTATTATAAAATTGTTAAATGTCAAATTTTCAAAAATAAAAGATATTTAAAAACAAACTACTTAGATCGACTAATTAAGGGCTTCTGAAACCAAATCAGTCGATATTTTTTTATTTATTTGTTTGTTTGTTCGGGCTTTATGCAAAAACCAGCGGATAGATTTTAGTTAAATTATTACAGTCTTAAAGGTACTATCCCGACTTAAATATTACGGCATGTTTCATCAGAATCGGTCCAGTAGAATTGAAAATACGGCTTGATCCCTTTTTTAGTAGCCGCCGTTGAGGTACCCGAGGTCAAGTAAAAGTGGTTCAAAGGCTTTTTATATAAATCTATGATTGTGTTGGGATTTCGCACGTAGCAGAAAACCAACATTCACGCGGGCGAATCCGCGAGAAAAAATTAAGTTTGTTAAAATTAAGTTTGGTAAAGTTAAAGTTGTTGGTTTGTTAAGTTAACTAAATAGCTAAATGTATTCATAACAATTTTTTATAGAAATGAGCATTTTATATACAAAATGCAACTAGAAAAAATCTAGTAATAATTCGCCCTTCGCCCTTTAATCGGCGGCAGATGGGGCAATGGTGCGCGGTACGGTACACCAGAGGTTAATGGGCCACGTGCTGCGAGGCCTTTGGACCTAAGTCACGGAGATGACGATACTTACATACTTACATACAGTCACGCCTTTTTCCCTAGTGGCCGGGAATCGAACCCCGGTCTCCCACATAATCGGCGGGTGTACTGACCACTATACTACCGAATAATTGGTGTAGGCAGGGAGCACTTCTTTCCACTTGCTACGATCGTTTAATGTAGCAAAGTGGCTACCCGTGGCCCACTTTTCGACCCCCAGGAAACGAGACTTGTCGGTTGGTGAATCACAACGCCGCAATTTTTTAATGTTCAAAAGTGATTAAAGTTCCTCATTGCGTTCCCATGGAAAGAGCATGAGGTAGGAAAAGTGTCTTGAGCAAGAAATATGGAAGCTGGGAAAAGGAAAATAGGATATAGGATTCTATTGTCTCGTAACGAGTAAGAAGAGACAGTAGCAGTTCGGAGGGACGGGGTCGCTTACCCGTATAGAATAGAATAGAATAGAATAGAATATACTTTATTGCACACACATTTACATGGAATAAACAATTATCACAATAATTACAAAAAAAAAAAAATGTATACTTAGGTCTATTTGCCGGATAGTCTCAAGACTAAGTACATCCTGACTATGAGATGACGATGCTTATGTAAATGAGTTTTACGCGCTCCGACTGCAACCCATTACTCCGAGGCAATCTCTGTATTCGTGATCTTAAAATGCAAGTTTTGGGAAAGATGATTAAGATGATTTGATCATGTTATGCTCCAACCTGTTGACCACGAACGTACCTCAGTATATTGGTTATTTCAAACTTATGTATCCGGTCTACATTGTAGACACCAGAGGACGGAGGACCAACGGAGAAGGAAAACTTTGTGAGGAAACATGCATGCCTGCATGGGTGTGTGAACTCTACCAACCCGCACTAGCATTAACTTGACCTATGTGAGGTCAAGGATGAAAATAGTGTGGCTGAGAGGTGGGATCTGATAACTGTCTGCTCTATGACGTTAAAAGGCCCCAAGAGTCACAACAGTCCCTAATTTGTCCATTGTCATTGAGACATAAGCTGAGATCCACTTTTTTAAGAGCAATTCGAAATGGGAACATTATGGAAAGCCTTATTAGGTTTAAACGCCAGATATTCTGATTCAAGGGTGAGGTCGTATCCGTCATACTCTTCCCCCATAACTTGACAAATAAAATTCTATTATTCATAAAAAAATGTGTTACTTATTTTCTCCGCTTTCGATTTCCATGAAAACTGTTCAAGCAGTACCAATTTGGGGAGAGAATCACATTAATCGTAGCCGAATTGCATTTAAAGGTACCTCGCCGAAACGGGAAATACAATTCTGTGCCTTGTCGTACCTTGACTAATAAAAATAATAATAATATTGAGAAGAATTTTTTTTTCACACATTAACCTAGCCCCAAATTATTAGGATTCCCTGTATCTTGGGTGCTAGATAACGATATACGCTGTCTGTCTGCGATAAGACCGCCCAATGTACACTTTTGTATTATTATGTTGTGTAAAAAATTTGTTATTAATTTGCGTACAAAAAAGAGTACTTTATATAGATAAGTGCTAATTTATATATTACTATCGTACGGCGATTTTATATTTTACTATCGTACCAAATTTATTCTTCACCTTTCCTGAAGAAAGGATTTCAGTAATGGATTTTAAAACATATTCAAATCAATTCTAAGTACAATGATACTCGTTTAAAAGCGAATGAATCTTTCGTTCAGTAGTGTGGCACGAAGGTCGGTTTCAATCGATAACTAATGCCAGTTGGATATAGTCTTTGAATTATTCATGATCACATTCTTATGTACATCACTATAATTAGCGAAGGCTTTCAATCTGACCAATCATTGGTCACCAGAGGATAGGATAAAATACAATGAATGTCCGTTCCTTGATTTTGATGGCGATAATGGTGGTAATTCTGAGGCAACAGGACTTAACTAAATTTAGTCTCTCCCTATATTATTTTTAATGTCATNNNNCGAGATAGCTACAATTTTGGTGCTGTCAGTTTCGTTTAGACACGTCAAAATTAAAAGATTTAGATGCGATCGCGGAACACACGGACTAAAGATATGCAAAAACGCAACATTTTTATAGACCGTTTAACAGAAATGTAGTTTGGTACTCGCTTTAAATGTTTATTATCTCGTTTTGGCGTTTGACATTAGTAAAAGATAGTGAAAGACTAAATTTAGTTAAGTTCTGTAACATCGGAATTAGCACCGTTGTGTCTCATATCTTCGTAAGTATCTCGATGCTGAGGTAGCGAACATTACGTCCTAGAAGTATCTGAAAGAGCAACTTTACGCCCTAGAAGTATTTAAAAGAGTAAGGTATAGAGATCATCCATAGATTATCTTATAGCTAAGGGACCTCCTTATAAGTGTCAATACAACCGATAAGTACCCGTGGAGTCGTATGCAAGCTTTCTACTATGTTAAAAAATACAATGAAATATCTATACTATTATAAAATTGTTAAATGACAGATTTTCAAAAATCAAAGATATTTAATAACAAACTACTCAGATCGACTAATTAAAGGCTTCTGAAACCGAATCCGTCGATGTTTGTTCGTGCTTTATGCAAAAAGCAACGGGTAGATTTTGGTTAACAATTACAGTCTTAAAAGTACTATTACAGTCTTAAAAGTACTATTATAGTCTTAAAAGTACTATTACAGTCTTAAAAGTACTATTACAGTCTTAAAAGTACCATTCCGACTTAAATACTGCGGAAGAATTGTAGATACAGCGTGATCCCGGTTTTAGTAACCGTCGTTAAGATATGAGAGCTCAAGTAAAAGTCTTTTTATATAAATCTATGATTGTTTCGGGATGTCCCATGTAGTGGAAAACTGACATTCACGCAGGCGGAGCCGCGGACAAAAGCTACGAGCAGTTATTTCTATATAAACTGTTCTCCTAATTTGCTAATTAGCAACACACAAATAGGGAGGCTATCGTAATCAACTCCCTCCCTAATTATCAACTTTTAACTTCTCTCATGAATACCAACACACATTTCAAAAGTTATTTTCTCTTATATAAAGTCTTGGTCCCTGTGTTAGCGGATCTAAATTAATTCTTTTTTATCACAACTTGTTGTCACCCAATGATCTATTCTAAAATGTACTCAATCTATGTCCCTTTCACTTTGTTTCATTAACTCTTCTTCATTTATTGAACGATTCTTTCTTTTGAATGCGCTCCACAACGAGATCAGAATATGCACCGCATTACCTCTAAATCATGTAAATTGAAAATTCAAGAACTTATTTTCTGGAGCCTTCATGACGATGCCTTTTATTATTTTGTATTATATATTACTTGTTTACATTAACAAGGCCCAGAAAGTAGGATTACTGCCACTAAGCCAATATGTCATCAAATTTAGAATACGAGTATGTATTGGAACGAAGTTCCTTATCGCACGGTACGGTCTTGGCGGATGGGAGCTAGGCGAAAAAAGTGTGAGAATTTTCCGCCACGACCTCGGACCAATTATTATACTAGACAAAGCTATATCTTGTTGCCGCTTTTGCGTCCGTTTATCAAACTAGTGATTGCTATCTCTGTCTATTGAATGGAACCTCATTTTGACTAAAAGAGATAGGTATTGTAAGTTTGACAAGGTAGCATTATGTGTGTAATTCTTGTCAAGTTGTGACAAACTAGTCGCTCATAATTTTGCAGTTTTGTTTAGTTTTAATGCAAAATATTATTCAGTGTCGTTAAATTTGACTAAAAATATAATAAAAATATGTCATGTGCATTAGTGTCCTGTACATCTAGAACAACGAAATGAGGTGAAAAAGTTCCGATATTGTCATTTAATACATAAGTTTCAACAAAAACTTTGATTGAAAAAACAATTAATATTTTATCAATTATTCGATAAAAAAATGAATATTTACATGACTTCATGAGTGGATTAAGTTAACTTGTAATGTTCACGTTTCATAGCATTTTTTACTATATTATTAGATGCATTGTTTTCGGCGTTATTTGTAGTGACGTGTGTGAATAATAATATACTACGAAAGAAACTTCGTTCCAACCGAATGTTCCACGACACTCACGCATTTTTTTATACTTAAAATTATACTATGTTATAGTAAATTTATATAACGTTTTTATTACTGTTATGTATATGATTAGAAACGCTGAATCAGGAACGTTCATCGCTGTGAAATATTTGGCCAGTTTCTGTAGATTTTTTTTTATTTATAAAGACATCTACTCTCAATCCTTCGATAAAATTTATAGATTCTGTTTCCGATCCCGCATTTCGATAGTTGTAAAGAGGTCTTCAGTTCATGGATCCATTTAATGGGTTATCTGTCTACATCTTGACAACTGGTCCGAGGTCTTCAATTCAACTTTAGAAGAAATTTAGAATGTAATTAATAAGGTCCAGAGTAAGATATATACGTCTTACTAAAGCATCACACGAGTGAAATTACAGAAAATATGACATAATAATTAAGTATCATCATCATCAGGTTTCCTCACGAAGTTTTCCTTCTCCGTTAAGTACATTGATGTCTACAATGTAGACGGTACATGAATTATAAATAACTCAGTGGTACGGGACCGGGTTCGAACCCACGACCCTTCGATCGTAAGCCGTGTCTAAAACCACTACACCACCAATGCACTTGTACACCACCAATGCACTTTAATACAATAATTAAAAAAAATTAAGTTTAACTTATTAAAAACATTCCCGCTAGCAGTGAGGCCTCATACAATTAAACCTAACACATGTATTATACCTACGATCGTGCGAAGAACGAGAGCGTCCCGTTTGCCTGGATGTTAAATTATTCGTAAATAAATTAGTTTGAATTCAGCCGGCTGTACTGAGGTTTCAGTTACAGTTTAGTATTGATTCGGATACAGTTGTTTTGTGTTTTAATTGATCATTCCAACGGTTGGCAGCAGTGAACGCAATTTAGAGTTCGTGTTTGTTGGCACTTCTCTAATTTACGAATGTGAAGATTTATACGGGTAATTAATGTATAGGTAATTAACATACGTACATACATTCGCACCGGTATCCCATAAGGGTAGGCAGAGGTCACACTTCGCGACATACTACGATCCTGATACATCTATCTTGCCTCATTAACTATTATATAATATTATCTATGTATCTATACTATTATAAAATTTTTAAATGTCAAATTTTCAAAACTTAAAGATATTTAAAAACAAACTACTCAGAACGACTAATTAAGGGCTTCTGAAACCGAATCCGTCGATGTTTGTTCAAACTTCAAGCAGAAATCAGCCGATATATTTTCATCAAACTACTACAGTCTTAAAGGTACTATTCCCACTTAAATGATGTGACATATTTCATCAAAATCGGTCCATTAGAACTGAAGATACAGCTTGATCCCTGTTTTAGTAGTCGCCGTTAAGGTACGAGAGGTCAAATAAAAGTGGTTCTAAGGCTGTTTATAAAAATCTATGCATGTTTTGAGATTTCCTATGTAGCCGAAAATCGAGATTCACGCGAGTGGAGCCGCGGGCTAAAGCTAGTCCATCCATACATATATTCATACGCTTTCATCGATTACGCGATACGCTGCGAGCTTGACCTTTTTGAAACAAGTTGTTGATTATAATATTATTATATTCAAATTCAAATTTTTTTTATTCAAACAGGCTAAAGCACTTTTGAATCGTCAAGAATTAGCTTAGTACATTATATATTAAAAAAAAAAAGTCGCCTGCTATGCTTACAGGGACGCCAAAAGTCAAACTAGTATAGACATTAAGTTCTACAACAATACAAGAATATTATTTTATGTATTGTGGACATTTCCTCACCCATTGATCCTAAACCCAAATTAGGGTTTTGCTTTTTGGGTACTAGACATTAGTAAATAGATAAATGTATACATACTTTAATGGAAATATGCTGTTATGTACTTATCCAATGATCTTTTTTGGAGTAAACTGGAAAGAAGTGTTCTCTACCTACCCCAATTCTTCGGTAGTATAGTGATCAGTATCCCAGCCGATTACGCGGGAAACCGGGTTCGATTCTCTGCCGGAGAACTAAGGAAAAAGGTGTGACTGTAGGTATGTAAATATACTGTTGTCATTATCTGCTGGACCGTAACCTTACTTCTGCGCCTGATAATGGTAAAAGTTATTTAAATGTTTTAACCACGGGCTCAGTAGAAAACCTTCGTCAATGTTTAGCATCACACCATTACGCTGAGTTGGTAGCCCTTTCGAATTTTTCTCATATGTATTACTTACTAGCTTTTACCCGCTGCTCCGCCCGCGGAAATAATCATAGATTTATATAAAAAGCCAAAGAACCACTTTTACTTGACCTCTCGTACCTTAACGGTGGCTACTAAAACAGGGATCAAGCTGTATCTTCAATTCTGTTGAACCGATTTTGATGAAAGATGCCGCATTATTAAGTTGGGATAGTACCTTTAAGATTGTAATAGTTTAACTAAAATCTACTCGCTAGTTTTTGTGTGAAGCCCGAACAAACAAACAAACATCGACGGATTCGATTTCAGAAGCCCTTAATTAGTCGATCTGAGTTGTTTATTTTTAAATATCTTTGAGTTTTGAAAATTTGACATTTAACAATTTGATAATAGTATAGATAGATTATGCAGAAATCAAAGTATTGTAACTTCTCAAAATAAAAAATCGAATCATATGAATTTTTTAACTTTAAATTTTGATCTCCCATAAAAACCGAAAAAGTGAGTTACAATGTATTTGCATGGAGGTGCCGATATACACTGACACCCACGATTGCTAGTGATGGTAGATGACACTTGCCATCGCGGGGGAAGCGAGGTACCGACCTGATATCAGATATCAGTCGAGCATTTATTTGACGACTCATTTGTACTGTGGCAGAGAGCCTTGCTTTCTGTGCCAATGAATCCTGGTAGGGACAAATTTAGTGTGATGAGCACACATGTTTATATCCGAGTTATGAACGTACATACATACATACACTCACGCCGATATTCCATAAGGGTAGGCAGAGACCATAGTACATACTATATACATACATACAGTCACGCCTGTTTCCCATTGGGGTAGGCAGAGACCACTTCCTTCCACCTACTACGATCGTTTAGCAAAGTGGCTATCCGCAGCCCACATTTCGCCTCCGCGGGCAATGAGTTATGAACATGTTTATCTATATATGTATTAGCATTTATCTATATAAGTATGTATATCATTGTCTAGTACCCAAGACACAGGGAATCCTACTTTGGAACTAGAATAATGTGTGTAAAAAAATGTGTCTTATTGTTATTATCGATATTGATTTGCCAGTTATATTGTTCTATGTTCATGGATTGGTAGTATAATTCTTTATAAATGACGCAAAGTTTGTTTTTCCAACTTTTAATTTCACTAAACCCTCTGAACTTAATTTAAAATAGTGATTAGAGAAGTAAGGATAATGGAGAGAGAAATAGATATTTAACGTTTAATATTGGTGATAATTCTGTTGTAACAGATCTTAACTAAATTTAGTCACTCCCTATATTTTTCTAATGTCAAACGCCAAAACGAGATAGCTATCAATTTTGGTGCGTTAAAGTTTTGTTTAGACACGTCAAGATTAAAAAATTTAGACGTGACCGCGGAATATGCCGACTAAAGATACGCAACATTTTTTATACCGTTTGACAAAAATGAAGGTTGGTACTCGCTAAAAATGTTCGCTATCTCGTTTTGATGTTTGGCATTAGAAAAAGATAGGGAGAGTCTAAATTTTGTTTAAGTCGTGTTACATTATAATTGACACCATTGATAGAAAATGGAACAGTGAGGGATTTCAATGAACAGATGTTCGTTATTAGCATAAAAAATAGTGTTGTACGAGTGTTGTCGTATCGATATTCCGTGTGGCGTGCGTCCGACCGTGGCTTTCATTAACGACTGCGTTAATTGAAAAACTGGCGACCAGGCTCAGAGCGCTGCCCGATTGCTTTGTTACAAACGAAAATATTATATAGGAACAATGTAGGTAGTAATGAAAACAATACAGTTTTTTTTTAATTGTAATAAGCTAGCACTTGACTACAATCCCGCCCGATGGTAAGTGGCGATGTAGTCTTGGGTGGTAGAGCGCACTAGCCTAGTAGAAACCTGTTCACTCTTTTCTTGAAAACGTCCACATTGTAATCGGAGGGAAACACTGACGCCGGCAAACTGTTCCAGTCCTTGGCCGTACGCATTAGGAACGAAGAAGCAAAACATTTAGTACGGATGGTCGGAACATCAATCAGGTAGGGATGATAACCCACTGTACGTCTTGTCGTCCGATGATGGAAGGGAGCTGGAGGAACTATATCGTGTAATTCCTGTGCACACTCTCCAAAATGAAACCTATAGAATACCGATATCTGACTGGCTATCCTTCGTCTATGCTCTAGTCTCTGGAGATTGACGTCAAATAAGTCATTGTCGCCAACTATCCTCTTAGCACGCTTTTCCACTGAGTCTACTGAGTTTCTATCAATACATCGTCATCATCATTCCAGTCCACATTCATCCCCACTTCAGGGGCACGGACCTCCCCTGATCAGGACGGGATTAGGTCGTAGTATACCACGCTCGCTTAGTGCGGGTTGGTAGACTTCACACAACTATGCGGGCATGCAGGTTTCCTCACGAAGTTTTCCTTCTCCGTTAAGTACATATTGTTTATAATGTAGACGTTACATGAATTAGAAGTAACTCAATGGTACGGGACCTCGTGTTTGGGACCATTATGTCACCAATTATTATATATTATACAAAAATATAATAATACTAGCTATTGCCCGCATCTCTGCCCGCGTAAATGTCGGTTTCCCGCTACATGAGAAATTCCGACACAATCATACATTTATATAAAAAGTCTAAATACCACTTTTACTTGACCTCTCGTCCTTTAACGGCGGCTACTAAAACAGAGATCAAGCTGTATCTTCAATTCTACTGTACGGATTTTGATAAAACATGCCGCAGTATTTAAGTCGGAATAGTATCTTTAAGACGGTAATAGTTTAAAATCTATCCGCTGGTTTTTGCGTGAAGCCCGAACAAACAAACAAACAAACATCGACGTATTTGGTTTCAGAAGCCCTTAATTAGTCGATCTGAGTTTGTTTTAATTTTTTTTATATCTTTGATTTTTGAGAATTTGACATTTAATAATTTTATAAGAGTACAGACATAGACAAGGTTAAATATAATCTTGTTTATGATTCCAGTATGTTGCCGGCTTAAAAATTCCCTTGCTCTAACTTTTCCCGTGAGTGATATGAGAACCAGTTAAGGGTGTTAAGCGGGGTAGCAGCATTATCCTGTTATCGAATTAAAATTTATTACAATCTCCAAGGCACCTGCCAAGCGTGGAGATTATGGCAAATCCCCCCCCCCCTAAGGAGGATGTGCATGCCCAGTGGTGAACTTCCAATGGATGATGAAGATGATTTCTGTACACTTTTTTTTGTATAATAATACAAAAAAATGTATATACAAGACCCACAAAAAGCATACACAAGGCCATTGTTTGTACAGTGGAAAATTGAAGGTAGTTTTTTTTTTCAGAATCTAGATTTGCATCGATTGGTATTTTATAAAACAATTTTACATTTTTTTTTTTTTTCACAAAATATAGGATATTTCATCTCCGCTCATGGAGTAATGACAGTGACGTTACGTTTACGTGGCCTTCCCCCTAATTGCACCACACAGCGTGTTTCGTTTGTAAATTTTTCAACTTTATTTTTAATTTTTATTTTAATAAAAAGTAAATTTTTCAACTTTATTTTTAATTCCAGCATTGAATATATGGTATATTTTCAAAATGAACCAACAAACTGGTTTGACTTGCCGAGCCGCTTCACATTTGCAATTATATAGACTAATACAGGCTGTTTTATTATCGTATGTCGTATGGAGAACATAAAATTTGTAAGGTGAAATATTTTCATCATCATCATCATTTCAGCCCATAGCTGTCCACTGCTGAACATAGGCCTCTCCAATCGAA
>WUAW01008797.1:0-10210 GCA_017165845.1 Thaumetopoea pityocampa
GAAGCATACATACTTATTAAAGTAACTTAAGGGGTATACATATTATCTATTATAGTTTTTACACTACAGGACGCTTTCGAAATTCAAAATAATTAGAGTTGAAAAAAAGAAGTTTTTATGTAATAGTATTTATGGCCAGATTAGTTAGCTATTATTGACATTCCATGACAAAAATAAGAAAAGGAATGTGCATCATATTTAACAATATTGTTGTCTTGGCTTTGGCGTAATATGTACCATCCCGTGTAAAATCGCGGTGTCGTTTCACGGTTTGTTTAAAAATTATGAATGGAAATCTTATGGACAGTATATACACAAACAGTATACGTATTTATTTTAGTCAGCTAGAAAAATATCGACGAATACAAATAAAAAGCTTGGAAAAGATGCCATACGATACATAGATTTTCATGAGATAAAACATCGATTCTCAACAACTGTATTAATTAATCATCATCAGTCTGTCGGACATAGATCTCCTACATATAAGAAAATCTCTAAGAGGCTTATGTGAAGAGGAGTATATTCTCTTAGAAATATTTGGTAATCATGAAATATAACGTAATACTGCTGCTACTGCCCAATATTCTGGTTTATACACCAGCCTCATGGAAGAGTTGGACTAATTATTATTATTAAGAAACTGTTTATATTTTTTTAATAATTTTATTTCAGAGAATCCCAGCATCACTCAATAGCCAATCTCTAGAGTTGAAACGGCTGCTCATGGATTTGGATGTGTCCATGCGAGCGAGCGCTTGCCCGTACACGGTTCACTTCTACGGTGCTATGTTTCGTGAGGGCGACGTCTGGATCTGTATGGAGGTCATGGATATGTCCCTTGACAAGTTCTATACTAAAGTTTATAAAAACAATCGCACAATCCCAGAGAATATCCTCGGAAAGATTGCGTTTTCTGTAGTCAGTGCCCTCCACTACTTATATTCTAAGTTAAGAGTCATACACAGAGACGTGAAACCATCAAATATTCTGATCAATCGGAAGGGTGAGGTTAAAATGTGTGATTTCGGTATTTCCGGTTATCTGGTGGACTCTGTCGCGAAGACTATAGATGCTGGGTGTAAACCCTATATGGCCCCGGAGAGGATCGACCCCAGTGGCAACCCAGGTCAGTATGACATCAGGAGTGATGTGTGGTCACTTGGAATATCCATGATCGAGTTGGCGACTGGTAAATTCCCTTACAATACATGGGGAACTCCGTTTGAACAGTTGAAGCAAGTAGTCAAAGATGATCCCCCACGACTTCCTGGGGGCAAGTTTTCAACTGAATTCGAGGACTTGATAGAGAAGTGTTTGCAGAAAGATTATAAACAGAGGCCGAACTATGACGCGCTGTTGACGCACCCGTTCTGTCTTGAACACAGTGAAAAAGAGACGGACGTCGCGTCGTTCGTACAAGAAATACTAGACTTACCGGACGACTCGTAGTAAAGGCGCCATTATTTACGTACCTATAAGTACAAGTGTTTACTAACTAACATTAGCGTAATGATAAAAAGAATACAAAAAAATATATAATGTTATTAACAAATTAATGTATTCTCCTTTAGTGTTAAGGGTCCCACTGATTAACAGTTTTATGCAATCTCTAGTCTTAACGGGTGATCAATCGTCCTAGGACTACATAGTTAGTGTTGCCTATACAAAATACCAAGGCGAGATTCGCCCAGTCTTGGTCTTGAATCGGTAAATCAGGTTTAGTAAGTATTGGTATTGATATTATTCTTGCATACCCAGTTTGCACTTCCTACAAAATTCTGACAAGCCTTCTGATACCTAATTAATACTTTATGTTCTGTAATTATCAAGTGACAATGTGGGCCTGTTCAGTGTTTATACAGGACTAGCTAAAACCTGCGGCTTCGCTATGTGATGGCGATGATAATGATCCTTAGCCTATCTCCATTCTTAGTATCGTATCTTTAATGACAAGTTTTTAGTCTGTCTTTAATGATAAGATTTAACTGTTTTTTTTTCTTTTCCTCCATGTTTGTCTAAAGATCCATGTATCTATTGATTAACTGAGACGAATAACTGACTGCTAATATCCGCCCGTAAACTGTTAATCGGCGTGGCCGTTAGACGCTGCGTTCGCACGCAGTAGAGATTTTAAAGTTTGATATAATGTTTTTATTTCGTTTCATAGTAACACTACGTACAGTAAGTGGATAAGACCTGAGCATTTGTTAAGCCATATTAGTAACAAATCAATGCTTGTAAGTTTATTTTGTATTCTCGTTGATGTTGACCTCACAGTGATCAAAAGAATTGGTTGATATCATAGAACTACCATAACCGGGAAGTGCGTAGGCGTGGGACGCGTGTCACAAGTATGGGGAATAGTGCTCACTTAGATCAATTTCCGTCGCCGGATCCCAGTCGTGTTATAACATTGGATCGGGCCGTCTGTCTTACAGTATTCATTATTTCCGTAGCTATGGATTCCGTATTGTTCCATTTTGGAGTGTAAATAATTGCAAAAAAATTCTTAATAATGAAGGGGTTTCGTACCATCGGAAAGTAAAGCTAAAAATATCCTTAATACTGAAGAATAAAGTTTACTTTGAGTTGAATGCACCATTCAGGATTTCTTCGCTACTCTATTAGCGATGTAGCCAAGTCGCACACTGGTTTTATCGATATGAATTACTATATCAATATACTTAGGCACAAAATATATGGGTTGTAATAACGTTTGGGCACTATCTTGACGTGATGTCAATAATATGTAATAATAAAAAATACTGAACTTTTGATTTACATTAAATCGTGAATGTCGAGTTTCCGCTATATGGAAATTTCCGAAATAATCTTAGATTTAAATAAAAAAAACTCTAGAACCATTTTTACTTGAGCTCTCGTACCTTAAAAGCGGCTACTAAAACAGAGATCAGGTTGTATCTTCATTTTTACTTGACCGATTTTGATGAAACATGCCGCAGCATTTTTTGCGAGAATCTCGAATAAACAAAAATCGACTGATTTACTTTTAGAAGCCTTTATATAATCGATCTGAGATTTTTTAAATATATTTCATTTACAAAAAATTACATTTAACAATTTTATAATAGTATGGATTAGTGAAGACCTCTGTCTTATCTATCACGAGACTATCTTCTACTTAGCATATTTCCGACCTTGCCGCGCGAGCGTCAAGGTTCGCTTTTTCAGTAGCCTCCACTATCTCTGCGACGACTAGTATCCGTACGACACTAATCGATCTACTGCGAAATTATGTCCAGTCGTATATATGAGCTGATATGATCATAACGACGATTTATATTACCTAGCTAATTATATAAATAATCTGTATATTTGTATGTTCTGGTTTCTTTTTCTATTTACTTCACACGTGACAGAATCAACTATCGATATCGGTGAGCATTCAGTGTGTGACTGCACTGGTCGAGTAGCGGTATTTAATGGGTTTTATGTTGATAGAATAGGTACGATATATTTATCAACCTTTTGCTTAGGAAACTAGGATCATAATAGCATACGCTGAAAAGTGCCGCCATCTATTAGATCTATAGAGTAGTGGAAATAACCCTAGCGTTTATTAGGTGAATAGCGGTAAGTACAACGAAATTATAAAAAAATTTGATTAGCAAAATAGGTTCATATTCGCGGTCACTGGAGATGTACTATCTGTTACAGAGTAGCGGAATTTAACCCTAGTTTGCATGTTAACAACTTTTTACAATGTAGTAAAATAAATTTTATGTCAATGTTTAAAAGTATAATGTCGAGTATAAGACTGCAGGATTTACACCAGTTTTGCGTAAATAAAAAAAAAAAACAGCCAAAAAATGATTCATTAGTTGTTTATTGTTTGATTAACAATTTATTTTGTTAGTTTGGCGACAACGGTTTCATTTTGGCGACAACGGTTTCCGTATAAATTTCAATATAAATCGCACTTCCCGGTTTTGGTAGTTCTATGGTTGATGTGAACTCTTAACGATTTTGACTGTGGTATAATATAATCATCACAATTAATTTAGTCTTAATTAAACTATTTGTTTTCGTCTAGTTACTTCATTTTACAACAATAACAACTCCCAACCAAATAAACATTATTTTTTTAGTAATGTGTAATGAATTTGGTTACCTGTTTACCAAGAGAGTGTAGTTAAACTCAGTTGAAATTGCTTACTTATATTTTCAATTGCGAAGATTGCTGTGGATTAAGCCATTCAAGTCAACGCGCGAATACCCCGGGCGGAGGCCCTCATGGGATCTAAAATCAAAGGCTCTTTCTGTAGTTTACTACTAAAAGAGTTGAGGCAAGAAGCAGCGGTAGCTGCACAGTGTTGTACGACCTGCGAGACGGTTATGGAGCGGCTCGCTGAACTAACAGCGGACCACTGAACGGCACGGAACATACATCCACTGTTTAAGAATAGGATCAATTGGTGTGGTTCGCTTTTCTATAGACTTGTGCAGATCCTGTCCAAAATGGCCCCATCACAGCTTATTGCTGCAAAACTACTAAATAAATCCTCTAATAAAGCTATATATTGATCTAGCGGTGAAGAGTCTATAACTTTAGGTCTGGAGTACTTCTATGCCAGACATAGAGATGCGTTGTACATTATACTGCTTCTGGCGTAGATAATACACTTATTACTGCATAGCTTCCGGCGTGTCACAATAGGACAAGCAAATGTTTCGAGCTTAAAAACGTGCCGCGCATCACATTTATGAACGAACATTGTGGCCACCTACTGCGCTATATAATACCACACAACTGTGACAGATTATTAAATTCTTTCTCTTCTATAGAATGTCGACTTGTAAAGCTGAGTTACGGTGGAGAAATTAATAACAACATAGCCATTTAATGTCTCGACATCAACCGTTAGGATGGCGGCAAGCCCCGTCGAACATAGTGCCCGTCTGGGCAGATCTTCCCTTTTCCGATACTAACCTATGATTGTTAACATCCTGACACGATAACTTAAGTCATCAGGTATTCTCCCTGTTATAAACGTGTACGCAACTCGGATTGTGCATTTATTGTGCTGCGCGTGCAATTTCTAATGTTTATTTACTATCAACTCCACGAGCAGGTCGTAGTATAATAAGCGGTTGGCATTCGAACCAATTTCAGAGTTGATTAGTGCTAACCATCATCATCCCCAGTTCATATTCATCTCCACTACGGGGGCGCGGACCTCTCCTGATCAGGAGGGGATTAGGCCGCGGTCTACCGCGCTGGCCTAGTGCGGCTTGGTAGACTTCACATACCTATGAGGGCATGCAAGTTTCCTAATAAAATTTTCCTTCTCCATTGAGTACACTGGTGTCTACAATGTAGACCGTACAACAATTAGAAAAAACTCAGTGGTACGGGACCGGGTCGAACCTAAAACCTTTCGATCGCAAGCCGTGTCTGGCACCACTAGACTATCATTGTACTAGTAATAAAGTATATATACAATAAAATAACTGACTACACTCGATTTGAATAGAATCTTTTCTGCCACATGGAAGATTAACGATGAACGAGGGTGCTATCCACGGCCAGGTGCTAAACCGGTTGCCATTTTGGCGATTAATTTAGATCCTGATCTCGGTGTTCCTGAGAGCACATAAAAGAGCGGGTCCGAACTGTCTACATTATACTACTCGCCGCAGGGTTTGTAGGGAGTATGGGGATGACTTCAAAACGGTCTGTATATATAATTTACCTAAAGAGGTCAAAGAACTACCAGCGAACAGGCTCGGCAAAACGCTAAACGATTGGCTTATTGTGAACTGTTTTTACAACGTGTCAGATTTTTTCGAATGGGATGTTGTAATTATTGAATGTCTGCACGTGCCTTGGGCACTGCGTGGGCGGAGTGGGCTGCTTCTCGTTTTTTTTTAACAAAATTTTCTGTATACCATGTTGTATTGCACACAAATAAATATATTTCATTTAATTCGAGCCGTAACCACGCTTAAAATGAAAAACGATCCGACCCACAAGCTGCTCAAAGTATTGATGCCGAATATATGAACTGATCTTTATTCTTATATACGAAAAAGACTCATTCTGTTTCGAATGGATACCTCCATTTTGGTCAGTTTGTGGGTTGGATCATTATTGCGCAACACTATCCAATTGGGCAAGAAAAAAAAAAACACTTGTAAGTTTAGAAAAGTTTAATTTAAAAATCATCAAAACGTAGTTCATTTAAATAAGTAAAAAATAAGTACATGTCACCTGTTCTCTTATGAGTTAGTGGCGCCGGAGGGTCGGCCTGTCCGTTGTTCTCACAACTGATCCGTAATTGACTAGAGGTGCTGCCTGTTCACGTTTAAAACGGCGAATTCATTCCCAGTTTTGTTCCGAAGTCGAGACGGGCGCGCCGTTGATTGCGGCCATCCAACCTGACAGAAGAATTTTATCATTGAGCAACGCCGTGTGGCGCCGGCATAATGATAGCGTCACCCCATCTCTTCCCGTGGATGCTGTACCAGCTAAGGAATGCACCAGGATAATCGGCAGAAGCGTTATCATGTTTGTCAATCAAAATCTATTGCGATCTCCAAGACGCCTGCCAAGCGTGGAGATTATGGCAAAATCCTCCTTTTTAAGGAAGCCCGTGTCCACCAGTGGACTTTAACGGATGAAAGTTTGTATTTTGGGCAAATTTTGAGTCGTGTATGTAACATGTTAGGGTCGAAATTAACGTAAAACGCCATATTATGCGCCAGCGCGTGATCAGTAGTGAAAATATTAAGTTACGTAATCAGACGGCCAATGTTTGATGGTGGGCAGACATCACAGTTCGCCACAAACCACGATCCTGACACACCTCTCTCGCCTCATCCACATCCATACATCTTTTCACACACATTGGTCGATTAAGGGTTTGTGTTATAATGTGGGAAACTAACTTGATCTCCTGCCATTTGATGATCTCGTTGATCACGAACACCAGCAGCAGGGAGAGCGCGTAGCCGGCGGCCAGCGGCCACGGCACCTGGTACCGCAGGTCGCACACGTCCCACTTGTCGCAGTACCCGTACCGGAAGCCCAACATCACTGCGCTGAATACGGTCTGCGATAATATTCTGTAAGGTACACGTCAACACATTGACGACTGGACATTCAGTAACTAACCGTTTGTGTGTGAAATATTTTTAATAATTAAAATTAGTGATCATTTGTTCAGTGATATCTTGAAAGTTATCTGCGTCCGATATCTCGCCACGGCCCGTAACAACGAAATAGGAAACGTGAGGTATTTCGTCATCCGTCCACAACGTGTTAACCACTTTCCCCATATTATTACGTGCGCCATCTACCTTGAGAAATTACACTTCAAATTTATCACACCCGAAGCGAATTCTGATATTCTTCACCAAGTCAGCAATCAAATATAATATTACGTCTCCTGTATCAATAGTATGCACTTTGTCTTATTTTTTCGATAAAAAAATAAAGTATTTAAAACAACTGAATTAGTGGTCACTTTTAAGGTATTCGTTGAAGTTTAAAATAATAATGTTATTTTAAACATTTTTTCCTAATGTCGCTGGGCCGCTAAAGGGTTAAGATTGTCAACATGTACACATATTACATAGCTTTTATAAAACAATATTTTTGTATAGTAAAAATCCGAGTGCTTCGTTCAGGATCATTGGGAAGATTCATTCACACAAAACAAACATTATTAAAATAAACAGAATTGGCGTTGCATTCAACAAGATCTCTTTCTTTGGATGCTGTGAGAATCAGGCGAGGGATCCGTTTCCACTACAGGTTCACGGACCTCCCCTGATTAGGAGGAGGATTAGTTTGTAGTCTACCACGCTGGCTTAGTGCGGGTTGGTAGACCTCACCCATGCAGGCATGGAGGTTATTATGAAATTTTTCCTTCTCCATTGAGTACATTGGTATCTACAATGTAGATCGTACTCGAATTAGAAATAATGGTACGGGACCAAGATAGAACCAATAAACTTTAGATCGCAAGCCGTGCCTGGCACCACTACACCAATGTACTTGTAAAAAGGCATACTTACAATAATATAACGGTGGCCGACCACACCCGATTAGACCAGAACCCCTTCTGCCATATCGAAGACTGACGGTGAACGAATGACAGTGATATGACAACTGGAACAACAGCGGTATCTAATATTAACTTGTTTAAAGATCAATCATTATTTATATCTCAGTACCGAGTGGTAGTAATACGGCTACTTTTATATTAGAAAGGGACGCAGAAGTGGTCGTTACAATGAAACATACAAGTTGGTACAAATATCAATGCTGATAGAACGGTTTTCCAAGAAAGAAAAAACATTTATTTAGGGCAAGTACAATAAAAAGTTAACAAAATAAAAAAGCAAATAAAATGTACAAATTAAAAAAAAAAAGAACATACAAAGTGGATGGGGCTACAAATGCAAAATCCTCGTTATGTTACTACGTGCCTGGCGGAAAAGGCCCGATCTCTGTTGCCGCAACACCGGTGGATTCAAACGCAGTCAACGAGATAGTAACATTGTATGCAATTAATAGTTCTTACTCAATATTACAATAACTGTGTTAATTTATACATGCCGTGCGGTGCAAGCATAACGATAGCGTCACTCCGTCTCTACCCGTGGTTGCTGTGAGAACCAGATAAGGGATGCGCCAAGATTACGGGCAGCAGCGATATCCTATTATTCAATCAAAATCTACTGCGGTCTCCAAGACGAGCGCCGAGCGCGGAGATTATGGCAAATACCTCTTTTTTAAGGAGGTCCACGTGCAGCAATGGACTTCCAAGGGTCGATTATGATGATGACGATTACAACAAGTACTTAACTACAAATAGTAAGAACATTTAACTGGTTTATAAAAAAAACTTTTTAATAACTTTAACCGCTGCGTTATGGTATCGAGAGCCTGACAAACGCAGTTGTAAATTGAACATGACGATATGACAGCAACTCATCATCGTCCCCGCTACAGGGGCACGGACCTCCCCTTATCAGGATGGGGATTAGGCCGTAGTCTACCGCGCTGGCCCAGTGCGGGTTGGTAGACTTCACACACCCACGCGGGCGTATAAGTTGGCACACGAAGTTTTCCTTCTCCGTTGAGTACATTGGTATCTACCATGTAAACCGTACATGAATTACAAATAATTTAGTGGACTGGGACCGAACCCGCGAACTTTCGATCGTGAGTATTCTGTCTATAAATAGTACACCACTACTGATGATGACGCGATTAAACCGCGTAAAGCCACTCGTCTACCTCAGCATCTTCGTCTCTGACACGAATGTGAAATTACTCACTTAAATGCAAAGTGATCAAGGCAAGAGTGATATGTTGCGCCAAGTAGAATCCGTCGTAGAAGTCGTCGCCCCACCCGTGCCAACTTTTCTGTGACAGGTCGTGGCTCGGCGAGAAGTTCCCCACGTTCGTTGGGTACACGATCCAACACGCGGTCGCGTTAGTAGCGACAGATATTTGCTCGCAGAAACTCCGCAATGTAAATCCATATAAGACTAGTATCGACAAAGCCGCCGGTAGGAATTTGCATGCGTAGCACCAGAATACGAAAATCGCCATCTGCAGACGAAATAATAAGATTACTGTCACTATAGCGTTATGCCAACATAAATCAGTTTTCGCTATTAGTGTACTATTAGCCCTCGAGTGGAAAGGTGTGGAAAAGTATTCCAGCTGTCTTTTGGAGAAATTGCGCGCAGGTTTGAGGACGTAGCATGTGCGTATCGGTAATATACTATCATCTTCCCGTGACTTGTCATAAAGCTAACAAAGGAACAAAGTGGAGTATGAGCTGATAAGAGTCTGGCATAACCCGACCGCTCTCTTTGTGTTAAGAGGGTATCCTTAAGGATTTCTCAAAAAGACCCTGTCATCATCATCATTTCAGCCCGTCCCTGTCCACTGCTGAACATAGGCCTCTCCACTCGAATTCCAGCGCGACGGGTCCATAGCCACCTGCATCCAGCGAGACCCAGCGATCTTCACCAGGTCGTTGGTCCATCTCGTAGGTGGCCGTCCCACACTGCGCTTGCTAGTACGTGGTTTCCATTCAAGGACCTTTTTGCCCCATCGGCCATCCGATCTTCGCGCTGTGGCCTGCTCATTGCTGCTTCAGCTTGCTTATCCTATGGGCTATGTCAGCGACTTTGGTTCTTCTACGGATCTCCTCATTTTTGACTC
>WUAW01008800.1:57074-72098 GCA_017165845.1 Thaumetopoea pityocampa
AATGATTCAGGTCAGATTTTATTTATTTTATTTTACACTTCTGTATGAACCAATATAGTTAGTACGTTTGACCACCCTAGGTTACGTCGCCACTTACCACCAGGTGGGACTGTAGTCAAGTATTGGCTTGAATATTGTAAAAAAAAAACTACAGAATTCTAACTGGACAGAAGGTATAATATTCATACTGTACGAAGACTATTGCAAATAGGTACTGTAAACTTTCTTCATCGGTTTGTAATCATTATGTATATTTATTATTCGGATAATTCCGAAACATAAACATATGGTTGCCAACTTTTAAATCTATACTATTATTAGCATCATCATTATCGTAACACTTAACTACATCAAACGATCGTAGCAGGTGGAAGGAAGTGGTCTCTGCCTGCCCCAATGGGAAAGAGGTGTGATTGTATGTATGTATGTAGTATGTACTATCGTCTCCGCCTACCCTTATGGGATCTCGGCGCGAGTGTATGTATGTATGTATCATTATCGTTGTAATATTCTCGCGGTCGGAGCGCACGATTAAAACACAACCGCCCTGTTCATGTCTATTCTCCGACTACCCACATCACAATCGTCAGCCCGTGCAAATCCACAAAAGGCGTCTTCCTTAAAAATTGATTTGCCACAATCCCCATCCTTGGCGGTTGTCTTGGAGATCGCAGTAAATTTTGATTGACCGGATTACGCGCCCGGCATCCTGTGGCATCCCTTACTGGGTCTCGCAGTATCCACGGGAAGAAATGGAATGACGCTGTTATTTTTCCGGCATCACACAGCAATTATTATTAATTGTATTTATACTATTATAAAATTAATAAATGGCAAATTTTTAAAAAATCAAAGATATCTAAAGACTAATTAAGGGCTTCTGAAACCAAATCCGCCGAGGTTTTTCCGTTTGCTTGTTTGTTCGAACTTCACGCAAAAACCAGCTGGTAGATTTTGGTCAAACTATTACAGTGTTAAAGGTACTATTCCGACTTAAATAATGCGGCACGTTTCATCAACATCGGTCCAGTAGAATTGAAGATACACATTGATCCCTTTTTTAGTAGCCATCGTTAACACGTTGAATGCCACGCCAATTTTACAGGGATTGACCGTGGCGCCACGATGAATTTTCTATTATGCTATTGCATAACAAATGTTAACACTGTTACATCAAATGTTTAACATTGTTATAACAAGGTTAAACATTTTAATTGCGATGGGGGTCACCGGTGACCCCAGTGGCGCTGGAGTGGAATCTCGCGCGATGTCTAAGATTATCTCAACAATTGACGATTGAAAACATGTGATCGTCGATTATCTGATATTGTTTTGTTGCGTTGTTGAGTAATAGTTTCACGATTTTGTTCTTTCCGAGAGTGTTAACAATCAGGTAAGAACCTCTGTTACACTTTTATATACTACAAAAATTTTTACATTCCGTATCTCCTATTATTATACCCCACGCTTTTGATTGTAAATTAATTTTTATTTTTTAGTTCGGTTTTCTTATAAAGCGTGTNTTGTTACATCAAATGTTTAACATTGTTATAACAAGGTTAAACATTTTAATTGCGATGGGGGTCACCGGTGACCCCAGTGGCGCTGGAGTGGAATTTCGCGCGATGTCTAAGATTATCTCAACAATTGATGATTGAAAACATGTGATCGTCGATTATCTGATATTGTTTTGTTGCGTTGTTGAGTAATAGTTTCACGATTTTGTTCTTTCCGAGAGTGTTAAACAATCAGGTAAGAACCTCTGTTACACTTTTATATACTACAAAAATTTTTACATTCCGTATCTCCCATTATTATACCCCACGCTTTTGATTGTAAATTAATTTTTATTTTTTAGTTCGGTTTTCTTATAAAGCGTGTTGTTTTAGTTTTTTTAAACTATTATTTTTCATTTCTTAGTTCGGGTTTTTTTTTAATATCCTGATAATCCTGGTCAGGATCTTTGAAAAAATTTATGATATTATTGTATTGTCATCCGTCCTTTAGAATTATGCAAAGGTTCAAGCCGATCCGATTGTTTTAAGTGGGTGAAAATCGTGTCCAAAGATTCCGTTACATAGACAGATAGATAGATACAAGTCAAGCTAATATAAAACGTGTAAAATGTTCTTTTTATTGTTTTGATAAATAAAAAAAAATACGCTAATGGAATTGCTATGGACATAAAGGCATAAAAACAAAATTAATATCACAGATGTTACGATTAAATTATATGATACTTGTAAACATTATGTATATTATAGTATAGTTATAGTACACAGCGAAAACTAACTTAAATTAATCAAAACTCAATACAGCCGGTAGGTTACTTAAGAACGTGCACAGATGACCTCTAGTCGGGCGAGTCGAGAGTATCAGGAAGCTTGTTCTCGTGTTTACGACAAAAACAAAAAACGCATCCAAACGCAATGTTATTTTTGTTGCTTAGTAGCCGTTTCGACGAACCGCGTGAGAGGGCGTGCGGGCGGCAGCGGTCGTCGCCTCGCACAGAGGCGCACTCAGCGCGTTCAAGATTTACGCTCAAGTTAACGATATCTATCTAAACTTATAAATTTCTTAAATGTCGAACTTCCTTAATCAAGGATATTTAAAAAAAAAACTACTAAGATCGACTAATTAAGGGCTTCTGAAACAAAATCCGTCGATGTTTGTTTGTTTGTTCGAACTTCACGCAAAAACCAGTGGGCAGATTTCAATAAATACTGTAGATTTTAAAAGATAAATACTGTAAATTTCAACATGTTTCATCAAAATCGATCCAGTAGAATTGAAGATAGAGCTTGATCCCTGTTTTAGTAGCCGTCGTTAAGGTAGAAGAGCTCTATTGAAAGTGGTTCTAAGGTTTTTTATACAAATCTATGGTTGTTTCGGGATTTCCCATGCAGCGGAAAACAGAAATGCTTGTGGGCGGAGCCATGGGCAAAGGCTAGTGTTGTATATTAAAGAAGTTTGCCGAAGAAATGTATAGGTATGAATTAAGTCAGGTCTATACATATCTTAATTCATTAATTAGATCTATATCTAAGAAATATCCCAGTTTTGTTTGATTTGAAAAAAAATCTTTATTTTACTTATTACAAACTATTAAAGATTTTACAGGTAAATGATGAGTTTTTATAAGTGTATATTTATAATTAATAAATAATACGGGAAAATGGCTTACACAACACTTTGTGTATGTGACAATAATAATCATTTTATTCCTTTTTTTTTATGGAACGAAGTCTATATATGCAATGAAGTATAAATTAAGTATTATGATTTAAGCGCTTGATAACTTACGAAAATCTCAAATATTCCGACGACGCGACGTTTTGATCCGTCCCTGGCTATGTAGGACAGCGGGGTGTGCGCGGTGAAGGCGGGACAAGCGGCGCGAGAGTGTGTCGGGGGCCCGGGGCAGCGCGCCGCCGCCGGCCCGCCAGTGCAGTGAGCGGCGCGCCGAGAGCCCGGACCGCGCCATGGCTCTGCGCGTTTTGTTTATCTTCGCGGCACTTATCACCGCCGGCGCCGCGGTTTATGGCAGGGAGCGCGGTTTGCGCGCAGACCCGCGTCTGTACGAGCGTTCGTGTGAGCTCAGCTCCTGCTATCCTGCCACGGGCAACCTTCTCATCGGCCGTGAGTCGCGTCTGTTCGCTTCCTCTACGTGCGGACTACACGGCCGCGAGCGATTTTGCATCGTATCACATCTTGAAGCAAAGAAGTGCTTTTGGTGTGATTCGTCTAATAGTACGATTCACAACCCCCATCTCAATCACCGAATTCAGAACATCATCTACAAGTATTACCCGGGAACACGAACGAAGTCTTGGTGGCAATCTGAAAATGGAAAGGAAAATGTTACGATCCAATTAAACATGGAAGCGGAATTTCATCTTACTCATTTGATCATTCAGTTTAAAACATTTCGACCCGCGGCTATGTTAGTAGAGAGATCGTTCGATTTTGGGAAAACGTGGCGTGTGTATCGATACTTTGCTCATAATTGTGATGACTATTTCCCTGGTGTACCGAAGCACACTCAGCGGTCCCTAACAGAAGTTGTGTGTGAATCTCGCTATTCCGGCGTGTCGCCATCCACTGAAGGTGAAGTGATATTTAGAGTTTTGCCACCAAATATTAATGTGAATAATCCATATTCTGAGGAAGTGCAAAACTTATTGCGTATGACAAATTTACGAATAAATTTTACGAAGCTGCATACACTTGGTGACGATAAGCTTGATAATAGGGCCGAAATACAAGAGAAGTATTACTATGCTATTTACGAAATGACTGTCAGAGGATCTTGTTCATGTTATGGACACGCGTCCCGTTGTTTACCTATGCCAGGAGTCGAATCGAAAAACAATATGGTGCATGGACGGTGCGAGTGCACTCATAATACACGGGGCTTAAACTGTGAATACTGTGAAGATTTTTACAACGATCTACCGTGGCAGCCGGCTGTTGGAAAAACTTCCAATGCTTGTAAAAGGTGCACATGTAACAACCATGCGACGACATGCCACTTTGATCCCGCTGTTTATAATAAAACTGGAAAAATGAGTGGAGGCGTTTGTGATAACTGTCAACATAACACAATAGGAGTAAACTGTGAACATTGTAAACCAAAATATTTCAAAGATCCTAATTTAGACATTCAAAGCCCTGATATATGTAAACCTTGTGATTGTGATCCAGAGGGCACAACAGATAAAGAGATCCTCTGTGATGATGAAACTGATATTACTAACAACAAAACGGCCGGTCGTTGTTTGTGTAAAACTAATGTTGATGGAGCGAGATGTGACAGATGTCGGGATGGATACTGGAATTTCGACCCTCAAAATCCTGATGGATGTGATTCGTGTACCTGTAATAATTTAGGTACAATTAGTGAAAGAGGATGTGATCCTGCAACCGGAAATTGTTTCTGTAAACGCCATGTTACTGGAAGAAATTGTGATCAGTGCTTTCCAGAATTTTATGGTCTCTCGGACAGTGATGATGGATGTCAACCTTGTGATTGCGACGTTGGTGGATCCATAGATAGAGACTGTGATGTGATAACAGGTCAATGTAAATGTCTGCCGAATATTACAGGTCGTCGATGTGACCAACCAATACAAAACTTTTTTGTAGGAGCCCTTGATTCTATAGTTATCGAAGGTGAATCAAGTCAGTGTGATTCTCAAATAGATGACAATGCAATTCAAAGTCAACTTTGTCACGTTGTCATTAGGGAAAATTATCCAGACGGAAGAAAAGAAACATGGACTGGGCCTGGTTTTATGAAACTTCCTGAAAGCAGCACGTTAGTTTTTGTTGTTGATAACTTAAAGAAAACCATGAATTACAATGTTTTGATAAGATACGAACCACAGTCTTCTCGTAATTGGGAACAAGCTACCATATTAGTAAAAAGACCGTTTCCAATTGAAGCAGATTCTATATGTGCTAACGTCCGTCCAGAAGATGATAAAATACGTACTACATTGCCATCAAATCAAAGGAGTGTTTTAGTTTCACCTCCAATATGCTTAGAAAAGGACAAGGAAACAGAAATTCGCATTTATTTGGGATTACAGGATGGGCGAGTCTCTAATTCTAGAGCGTCTATTTTGATTGATTCCATTGTTCTCATACCATCATTTGATGATCTACCATTTTTCGCAAATAATAGTGGCATGAAAGAAGAATTTGATCGGTATAACTGTGGCGATCCATACTATTATGACCTGAATAGAGAAAATGTTCCTGAAATCTGTAAAAAGTATCACGCAAGTATAGGGTTCTACATACGAAATGGAGCACAGGCTTGTCATTGTGATCCCACTGGTTCGAAAAGTTATCAATGCGATCAGTACACTGGCTATTGCCAGTGTGTAGAAAATATTGTCGGTGCGAGGTGTGACCGTTGCGCTCCAGGAACATACGGTTTCAGCAAATTTGGATGCAAGCGATGTGATTGTAATAGTATAGGATCATTGGACAACTTCTGCGATGCTACAAGTGGCCAATGCAAGTGTCGAGCTAATACTTATGGAAGGGCTTGCGACTTATGTCAACCTGGATATTTCAATTTCCCTAACTGTCAACAGTGTGACTGCAACGGGCATGCAATAGAATGTGATGATAGAACAGGTGCATGCAAAGAATGTAGAGATTTTACTGAAGGTCATCGTTGTGAAAGATGTATTGAAGGGTATTATGGAGACCCACGACTTGGGATTGATATAGCCTGCAGACCTTGTCCATGTCCTGGTATAATAAGTGACCCTAATAGGAGTAATCATGCAGATCGTTGTGAACTAGATTCGGACACTAAAGATGTCATCTGCGATTGTAAAGAAGGTTACGCAGGGTCACTTTGCGATGTATGCGCTGATAACTATTATGGTGACCCAATACGAGAGACTTGTGAAAAATGTGAATGTAATGACAATATAGATATTACAAAACCAGGTAACTGTGATCCTTACACTGGAAAATGTTTGCGATGTCTTCACAACACTGCTGGAGACCACTGTGAATTCTGTGCAGATGGCTATTATGGAAATGCTCTGGACAAGACATGCTATAAATGCAATTGCTCAGATTTAGGCACCAATTTTACTTTAGGTAATTGTGATAAGGTCACAGGACAATGTCCTTGTTTCAAAAATGTTATGGGAATAAATTGCGATCAGTGTACTGAAAATCATTGGCGGATTGCTCTAGGAACCGGCTGTGATCCTTGTGAATGTGATCCTATAGGTTCAGTATCGCCTCAATGTAATCCATATATTGGTAAATGCGATTGTAAACCAGGTCATGGTGGTAGGCAATGTGATCAATGTCAAGAAAATTATTGGGGTAATCCAAATATTGAGTGTTACGAATGTCACTGCAATTTAGATGGTTCCTTATCCCGGCAATGCATGCGAGATAATGGTTCATGTATCTGTAGACCAGGAATAGGTGGATATAAATGTGACATGTGCGCTAGGGGCTATTTAGGTCAAGCACCTGAATGCTACGCTTGTGGTGAATGTTTTGATAATTGGGATCAACTGATAAGTGAGTTACGTGTTCAAACTGAATATGCAATTGGTAATGCAAGCAAAATAAAAGTTGTTGGCGCGACGGGTGCTTATACACGAGATTTTGATGAAATGACTAAAAAGTTAAAAGATGTTGAACACATGCTCGATAGTGCTAAACAAGGACAAACCACAGTTAAAATGTTATTAACTAACATTACTAACTTCCAAAATCTGTTGGCTGAAGCTGAGAAAAAAGTTAAGGATAGTAACTATAATCTTAATTCTCTTTCATCTAAAATAAATCTAGGTAATGTAACCTTAGATGGGCTTAAAGTATCTATTAAAATTTTGAAAGACAAAACCCTCCAATTGGGCAATAACGCTACAAAATTGCAGGAAGCTAATTTGGAAGGAGCTCTTAATTTGACTCGTGAAGCTAAAGAAAGAGCTTCCAAAGCTTCTGATGAAGCTGAAAATGTACAAACTATTATTGCTAATACAGATCGGCAAATTAAAAATACTGATCGACTTATCGAAATGCAATATTCTAATTTCAATAATACTCAAAACGAAAATGATAAAAAACTTGATGAAATACAAGAACATTTGTCACAATTAGAGTCTCTGATTCCCAAATTAAACGAAAAAATGTGTGGCCAAGAAAGCGATACCTGTGACATTTGTGGAGGTGCAGGTTGTGGCAAGTGCGGTGGCATATCATGCGATCAGGGAGCTGTTACTAAAGCTGAACAAGCTTTAGATTTTGCAAACAAAACTGAATATCGGATAAAAGAACACGAACTTACTGCTGAAGATTTATACAGGTCCATTTCACAAGTAAAACAAGAGACCGTAGTGGTTAAATCACGGGCGCAAGATTTATTCAAGAAAGCTTACGATTTCAAGACAGCGGCTGAACGTACCACCAATGAAAGTCAAGACTTGACAGCTGAATTGAAAGAATTTTTATCGAATACATCTAGTACGCCTACTGATGTCAGAACTCTAGCGAATGATATACTTAATTTATCTATTAGTATAGAACCTAAAGAGATAACAGAATTATCCCAACGTATCAATTCATCGGTATCACAACTGACAAATATAGAAAATATAATTACAGAAACTAAACCTGATTTGGAAAGAGCTAAATCACTAAAACTTAATGCTACAGTAGTCAATGAATCTGCAAATTTGACTTTAGAAATGGCCAATAAAGTTTTGGAGGCATTAGATGAGTCACAAGCGGCTCAAGATGCTGCAGAAAATGCTATCGAGAAAGCTAATAGCGATATCGAAGCAGCTAAAGATGATTTAGTTCCTATAGCCATCGAAACTGAACAAGCGCAGAAGAAGGCCAATGAAACACAGGAAGAGGTTGAAGGTCTACGGTTACGACTTTCGGATTTACAAAAAAATATATTGAAAATAGAAAGTGATGCAGAACAGGTAAAGCAAGAGGCGAATGATGTTGTAAATCGTGCTGAAGGCGCTGAACAAAAAGCAAGACAACTAAGACAGGATTTTAAACACACAAACATGTCTCTTGCAGAACGTGCAAGTCAAACATCAAATTCTAGAGAAAGAGCTCAGTTATTACTTAAACGCGCCACTAAACTCGCCAGCGACACACAGATGCAACTCAAACTTTTGGCTAACATGGAAGAATTGTATAACGACCACAATGAACAGTTAAATACTTTAGAAAAGGAAATAGGTGAACTAAATAATCTAATGAATTATTATTTATCGGAGATTACAAAACGTTCTGATTATTACAGATCGTGTACTACATAATGCATCTATTTTAATTTTCCTGTCGACTTTTTTTATAATAGCAGTAGGTTCTTTATAAATATTGTTACTGTTTCCACATGTGCCATATTTACTATCTGTATGTAACAGTGTTAGTCATTAATCGTTATTTTGAGACATGTAGTTTGACTACATTGTGTCCGTATTATATTGCAATAAGTGTGGGTTGTAGAGATATGTAACTCGTTGTGTTTGTCAAAATAATGAATAAAATACGGATAACACTATTTTGAATAATTCATTAATGGAATTAGTATTCGATGTAATATTTTGAATTTAATCACTATCTAAAAAAATAAGAAATATTGCTAAACTTACTACACTTAAATTACAGACACTATTTGATCGTATGACTGATGTTGATGATTTAAAAAACTTAGTGTAATATTGAATTAATTATGTTCATTAATTAGGTACATATATTTGAGTTTATGTGAATATCTTTTAAATCAGATTAAGATTATTGTTCCAAAGAAATACTTTATTTTTTCAAGTATGTGTATTGTAACATTGTCGTGTGTTATTATTGTAAGTAAACATACTTTAATAATTAGGTAATTTATACGCGTTTTATTAATATTATGTTTGTGCTGTCTATACCATAAAATATTCTGAGTCTGCAACGTATATTTGATTTCGTTCAGGGATGATTCCATGGCATAGTACACAATGAAACTATGTAATATTTACGGATCCTTTATATATTTAGGACGTGCCATTGATGTACAATGTACATAACAGCGATAGTATAAACATGATAATTATATAGCTTTGCAAACGGTAATTCTAAGTACCTAACCTTTAGTGTACAATCTTTACAACGATTGTCAATATATAAATGTGAATGCAATCGTGGGGTGAATGATGATAAAAAGTTTAAATGCACTGTGTGTGTGCCAACAATGTTATCATGTTACACTAAACGTTTGGCTTTTGTGTACACTATGACGTTTGCTTTAGGGAATATTTTTGATTGATTGCATTTATACTTTTATTCCATTTAGGTAGTCTTATTATTGCTCTTGGAGACGCTATTTTATTTCTTTATACTGATATCATAACGCACCAGAGGCACTAATACTTAATTGTTAATAAAACTTTTCGATAACACATATTTGGTTTTATTTTATTTGAATGAAAAATATCATCACATTTTTATTATCATCGTCATTATCATATCTGTCCACAGATGTCCATTGGTGGACATGGGATACCTCAAATGTCCGTCACAACGAGCGGCTATGAGCCGCCAGCCTCCGCAGGCGGCTCATATGTTAAAAAATTCCATACATATGTTTAAAAGAAACATATTTTAATTTTCTAAATTCGCACACGGTCGCAAAAGTGCGGTAATATTAACTCAAATTACAATTACGGAGTTATTACATAACTAGCTTTTACCCGCGGCTCTGCCGGCGTGAACGTCGGTTTTCCGCTACATAGGAAATCACGAAACAATCATAGATTTATATAAAAAGCCTTAACCACTTTTACTTAAGCTCACGTACCTTATCGGCGGCTACTAAAACAGGGATCAAGCTAGATCTTCGATTTTACCGGACTAATTTTGATGAAACATACCTCAGTATTTAGTCGGAACAATACCTGTAAGACTGTAACAGTTTGACTAAGATCTACCTGCTGGTTTTTGCGTGAAGCTTGAACAAACAAACAAACATCGACGGATTTGGTTTCTAAAGCCCTTAATTAGTCGATCTCAGTAGTTTTATTTAAATATTTTTGGTTTACAAAATTTGACATTTAACAATTGTATAGATTTATAATAATATAAATAGATAACTTCGTACTTTTGAATAACTGAAGCAGTATTAATAAAATATCGTAATAAAACTGGACTGAATCCTTTTGAATAATTATTATATGTATAGGAAATAAAAAATACTTTATCAAACTAAAAATGAACACATAGAAATAAGAACTAACTCTTATCGCCGTTGAACTAAATCTTAATAAAAGATAATATATTTTTAGCAAAGCGGGTTTTTTAGTCTTGCGTGATTATACATATACGAGGTCTGTTCAAAAGATATCCGAACTTTTTATGTTACGCGGCAACGAAGTATCGTAGGGTCGTGCGGTTGGCAACACTGTGTTCGTCATAAATTCCCGCGTTCCCGCTGCTCTTTACGGATTGCTGAATCTCAATTCTTTCCCGCGCTATCCTGTTTTGAGTGACAGATGTTACAGCGCTCAAGGCGATTTTTATAATGTGCGATTTTCTTTCTTCTTTCTGCAACGATGCAATGTGAAGTTTTGCGTGAAACTAAAAAAACATTTGAACTTCTGAAAGAAGCTTACGGAGATGATGCTCCAAATCTCACACAATGTTACGAATAGTTTCGTCGATTCAAATATGATCGTCAATTAGGTAAAGATGATCCTCGACCAGGAAGACCTGCGACCTCAACTGATGATACTCACATTAAGAAAATCTCTAACCTGGTATGTGCAAATCGTCGACTGACTGTCAGGGAACTTGTAGAAGGGGTTGGAAGCTCAACAGCCTCGTACCATAAAATTCTGACCAAGAAATGGAACATGCATCGAATTGCAACTAGATTTGTTCCTCGTTTGATGACTGAAGAAAGAAAATTAAGTAGAAGTTTGTCGGAAACTTCCTCAAACTCCCTACGCCCGAGATTTGATTGCGATTTTTTTTTATTTAAGTTGAAATCGGTGTTGACTGTGCGCCGTTTTGACACCAGTGATGAGATTCAAACAAAATCGTCACAGGCATTGAAGACCATTCCAAACAAAGCTTACCAAGACTGTTTTGCAAAGTGGACACATCGCTGGGTTAAGTGTGGGCATAGGGGAGGGGACTACTTTGAAGGGGACACTGACCACTAATGTATAAATTAAAAAATAAAAAATTTAAAAATAATGGTCGGTTATTTTTTTGAACAGACCTCGTATTGGAGTATAGTGCCTATGTAGGTACCGGACAATATTTCCCATCACATGAATGCTTAGAGATTATTTAGTGATTATTGTTTCAGATGGTTATATCTCGAACCGATTCTTTCCAACGATGACGGAGAATTAGGAGTTAAATTTCGGAAGGTGGATCAGGGATTTCGACAAGTGACTCGTATATTAGAATCCGATGCTCGTCTTTCCGCATTACTTCAGTCTTCGAGGATCCAACCTATGTTGGATTCTATATCGGAGCAACTCCAAGCGTGTCAGTCGTCCTTGAACCAGTACATTGACGTAAGTATTTTATAAAGATACAAAACACCAAGTTCACTTGCCTTTAATGATTTGGTCCCATGTAGGAGATTTCAAAAAGTAGATAAGAGTCGTGTCCCTATGCAATATGGATATCTCAAAAAAGTGGTCAATTGAATTTGAGAATTGATTGGTCGTAGGAAAATTGAGCTATTGGCGTTTGATTTAGTTATCTCGTGCACAAAAGAGCTGGTTAACCCTTCGATACCACCTAGGTCTCACTAGACTGATAATGAATAGAATAATTCCAGCTAGAATCACATTCGGACTTATACACATTTTGGTTGGATTTGACGTATTGTATTATGTATACTAGTGGTTTACCCTAGTTTCGTACGGGTGCAATTTACTAATGTGTCATCCATCATCCCCAGTCCATATTCGTCCCCACTACCCTACCTACCTACTACCTCCCCCGATCAGAAGAGGGATTAGGCCGTAGTTTACCATGCTGGTTTAGTGCGGGTTGGTAGACTTCACACACCTTTCCTCTCGAAGTGTTCCTTTTCCGTTGAGTACATTGGTGTCTACAATGTAAACCGTACAAGTTTTAGATAACCCAGTGGTACGGGACCGGGATCGAACCCGTGACCTTTTCGATCGCGGATCGTGTTTATTACCACTTGACCACCAATGTACTTACGTACAAAAACTAACAGTAATAAAATGTAAACGTTTTGATTGATAGCAAGCAATACTTATATTATGAGATGACTAGACGAAACCTTGTGGAATTTAGTATGTTAATTCGTTACGTAGTTATTGGATATGACGTCATTTAATATACTGATTCAAGCCTATCTATATACAAAACTAAAATGCACTAATTATACACAACATACCTACAAGTGTAGATTATTTATTATAGCGGAATGCGTGATCAGTTGTGATGTTGAGAGTCGTTGATGATCGCGGGCTAGGCCCAAGTGTGACAGAAGCGGTAATATTGGAAAAGGAAGATCTTCCGAACGGACGGGTGTTATGACTACGGACCTCCCACCGCCCCGACGGTTGATGTTGACCTGTGTTATACTATGTAAAGTAGGTCGCCACATTATTAAGGATGAAAAAAAATGGTGAGGTGGGCGGTAAAAAAATTTTTAATGGGCTCTGATATCAATAAACTTGCACACATTTAACACTCAGGCGAGAGAACGAATTATACAGACATCATTATAACGTATTGAAAACTATTTTTCAAATTTGCTCGATCACAAGTGATCGTCAAAGTAATAAATCGTATGTAATACGTTCGCCCGCGTATTCAGGTAAGACCGGTTTTAATACAATCACAGCGAGAGGTCAATGAAAGTGAAAACGATTGCAGGAGAAACGTTCGATATTCCCAAGGCTCTACTTCTTAAGCGATGACGATTTGTTGGAGCTGCTTGGCCAAGCTCGTGCGGGTGCCGCCGGCAGAGAGGCTGTCATGCAAACACATCTCAAGAAACTCTTCCCAGGTACCACAGGTGTACGGCTCGGTCCCGGAGACATGTCTATCACGGCACTGTGCAGCCATCACGGAGAATCATTCCAGTTGGATCACCCGGTGGACATAGATTGTCCTGTGGAGGTAAGGTTACATTTTTAATCATGGATTTAGCAATCTGCTGGTGAGAAGTGGTTCCTGACATCAGTAGATATCAATAAAAGATTTGAAACATTACCTACTGTTATATTGTTCTGATACGAATGTATGTGGCAGAATTTTAAAAAAAACAGAAAATCCTTTAAAGTCAGGAACTACGAGCTATGTGCCTAAGTTACGTTTATACTGCCAAGTAACGACAATTTATATAGATATATAGTTTGGAGATTCATAATAAGCAGTAAACTAGTTTATCTCGCTTTGGATGTCGGTTTTCCTCTTATGAAATTGTTTAATTTAGTTATTATTGGTTTTACAATCAATTAATTAAATTATGGTATTAGATAAATCATCATTATCACTATCTACCTATCTACAGTACTGCTACAGCAGAGGTACCTAACTTTTTTCTCATAGACCATTTTCAAAATTTAGCTGGTTCCGGTGGACATTTCTACCATATTCCCAAAAACTCGACAAAAAATGTGAAGTTTAGATCTAACTATAGAAATTTGAGTACGTCAATGTAGACCCCCGTCGAGTTTCCCGTGGACCCCTGGGGATCCCCCTGGACCACTTTGGGAACTAAGGTGCTTCAGGGTACGGATCACAGAATGCGAGGAGTTACGCAGTAGTATTCCACGCTAGCCTAATGCTGGTTAGATAAGTAAAATAATATTGACATATGGTTAAAAAATTGCAGATATGGTTAAAAAATCTAGAAAGTGAGATGCGTTCTTCCCTTAAAAACTTAACACTAAAATGTGTAGTGACTAACATTCTTCAAGAGCAAGATCCGTTCGCGCTGCCGACACAGGTACTTTGCCTCGCTCAAAATATACGCTTCACGGAACAAGCGGAGAAAGCCATATGTACAAAGGAACTGCATAAATTAAAGGGCAGCGTGGAGAAAGAGAATTCGTATTACGCCTCGGCCGAGCTGGACGATGAAAGCGAGCGACTCAAACGACAAGCTCTCATACTACAGTGCGCCCATTATTTGTCTGTCATCAAAACGTTGATAGAGAACAGCGTGGTGTCGACCGGCGACTGGCTCTGGCAGAAACAGTTGAGGTAAGCGTCTTGTGCGATACCCACAAAGTATTTACGATTTTTGCTGAGCCGAGCGGATCCAAGCGGGATTCCATTCCTATTATACATTCTATGATTATTTCATCACACACAGTTTACTGGTGTTCAGTACAGTAATTTCGTAAATACTGTATTTCGATTAATTANCCGGGATTCCATTCCTATTATACATTCTATTATTATTTCATCACACACAGTTTACTGGTGTTCAGTACAGTAATTTCGTAAATACTGTATTTCGATTAATTA
>WUAW01008806.1:20913-32945 GCA_017165845.1 Thaumetopoea pityocampa
TGACATTCGACAATCGTTATCGCTAATAGAAACGAAAAAATGTATTGGAATGACACTTCCAATCGCCAAGTTACACGTGACTTATCGGATAGAAGTATCATTCCAATATATTTTTTTCGTTTCTATTAGCGATAACGATTGTCGAATGTCAACTTGGCTAAGGGGCTGCTTCTTAACGTTAGTGCCACATCACGCGCTGGCGCGTGATCAGCTTGTTAACGTTGGTGTCATATCACGCACTGATGCACGATCGGCAACAAGTGTTAATGCTTACATGGTAGCGCAATTTGTAATATTACACTTTTTGGTAGGTAAACAATTTAAAAAGCCATGAGACTAGCCGTTATATATCGACAGAAGAAAACGTATTTTGTAACTGTCCCAACTTTTTTCACTACAGCCAAAAACTGTCGCAAAATATGAAAAATAAAACTTTTTAACCAAAAGATACATATATGACGACTGATTGGCATAGAGGCAGTGACCCTAATTTCTGTACCAACAAGTCTCGGGTTCAAATCCTGATAGGGACCAACATTTGTGTGATGAGCACAAATGTTTTATCCGATTTATGGACGATGATGGTATTTATCTATTTATGTATTATATTTATCTATATAACTATGTATATTGTTGTCTGCTACACAAGAGACAGGAAAGAAGCTTGGGACTCAATCAGTGTGTGAAAAAGTGTTCAGATGTCAAATTTTCAAAAATCAAAAATATTTAAAAACTAACTACTCAGATCGACTAATTAAGGGCTTCTGAAACCAAATCTATCGATGTTTCTTTGTTTGTTTGTTCGGGCTTCACGCAAAAACCAGCGGTTAGGTTTTGGTTAAACTATTACAGTCTTGAAGGTACTATCCCAACTTAAATAATGCGGTATGTTTAATCAAAATTGGTCCAGTAGAATTGAAGATACATCTTTATCTCTGTTTTAGTAGCCGCCGTTAAGGTACGTTAAGCTCAAGTAAAAGTGGTCGTAAGGTTTTTCATATAAATCTATGATTGTGTCGGGGTTTCCCATGTGGCGGAAAACCGACATTAACACGGTCGGAGCAGCGGGCAAAAGCTAGTAATTATTATAATCGTTGTCAGGTGCATGGACTGCGATGTGTTGCGGCCATTGCGCCGACACGCGGCCTGCGCGTCCGCTCACGAGTCAGTGCTGGCTGGGGATCCTCAGAGAGCGATATTACTTCAACGGGAAATAAGGTACGTTACAGTGCAACTGCTATCTGGCGCAGATATAATCTACCAATATACTATTATAAAATTGTTAAATGTCAAATTATCAATAATTAAAGACATTTTAAAATGAACTACTCAGATCGACTAATTTAAGGGCTTCTGAAGCCAAATCCATCGATGTTTGTTTGTTTTTTCGAGCTTCACGCAAAAACCAGCGGGTAGATTTTGACCAAACTCTTACAGTTTTAAAGGTACTATTCCGACTTAAATACTGTAACATGTTTCATCAAAATCGGTCCAGCAGAATTGATAATACAGCTTCATATCTGTTTTAGTAGCCGTCCGTTAAGGTACCACAGGTCAAGTAAAAGTGATTCTAAGGATGATTATATAAACCTATGATGATTGTGTCGGGATGTCTCATGTAGCGGAAAACCGGTAATCGCGCGGGTGGAGCCGCGGGCAAGAGCTAGTAGTAGTTCTTACAAGAAAGCATCAGTGTGAAAAAAACCTGCCCACTGGTTTTTGCAAGAAATTCAAATAAACAGATGCAAAAAAAAAATAAAGAGAATATTTCTGTTTCAGAATCGCTTAATTAGTCGATGTGATATAGTTTTTTGAAATATCTTTAATGTACAGACAATGATGTACATGAGAAATCCCGAAACAACCATACATTTATATAAAAAACCACAAAACCGTTTTTATTTGAGCTCTCGTACCTTAATGGCGGCTACTAAAATAGGGATCAAGCTGTATCTTCAATTTTAGTAGGCCGATTTTGATAAAACATGCTGCAATATTTAAGTCGGAATAGTATCTTTAAGACTGTCACAAAACCCACCTGCTGGTTTTTGCGTGAAACTCGAACAAACAAACATCGACGGATTTGGTTTCAGAAGCCTTTAATTAATTTTTTTTAATATCTCTGATTTACAAAATTCGAAATTTAACAATTTACAATAGTAAGAAAAAATAGGTATATTTCCCAAAAAAAAATCAATAATATACCCCCAAGGATGAAGGCAATTCGTTTTGGTGTTCGTAACAACAACGACTACAAGCGCCTGTCTTCTGCCTTGTAAAGAAATAAAAATCAATCTGACAGTATGTTTTAAGATTCTTTTATACAAACCTTGTCCTGACAATTACAAATACAGCAAAAAGAATCATCCAAATAGGTGCAGCCGCTTTGAAGTGATGCGCGGACAAACATTTGTGGCGATTGATTTTTATTTATGTAGATTCCAACTTACATGCTACAGTATATTGCATCAAAATTAGTTAAGTAGAACTGAAGATACTGCCTGATATCAGTTTCAGTAGGCAACGTTGCCACTTTAGCTCAAGTAATAAAGTTTCATCATCATCATATCAGCCCACAGACGTCCACTGCTGGACATAGGCCTCCTCTAATGATCGCCACATCGAGCGGCTATGAGCCGTCTGCATCCACCAATTTCCCGCGGCCTTCACCAGGTCATCGGTCCATCTAGTCGGAGGTCTACCCGCATTACTCTTTCTGGTTCGGGGTCGCCATTCCAGCACTTTGAGACCCCAACGACTATCGGTTCTGCGAGCTATGTGCCCCGCCCATTGCCACTTCAGTTTTGCAATCCTTTGAGCTAATATAATAATAATGATTATTATATAATTAATGATTATTGTATTTATAGTGAAGATGATTATTGTAAAAGTAATTATTTGCATTTATGATTATTGTATTGTTATTTTAGCTCAAGTAAAAATGATTTCGAACTCCTTTTGTAAATCTATAATTACTTCGGGATTTTTCATATAGTGCGAAAATAGACATTCACGCGGGCGAAACCGCGGGAGAAATCTATTACTACGAGTTATATAAATATGTAAATGTTTCAGAGAGGATGTCCTTGTCAAGTGGAACCAACGACCCAAGCCGGACTTACATAGGGAATGGGTGAAATATGCCATATATTATTAACTGTCATCTGTCCGTCTGTTCCTATCAACAGTAATTTGTGATAATTTGTGTGTACTTTTTATAGTATAACTGGGTGTCGTTTAATAAAACGTGCGAAATTATTTAAAAGTATTTTATTATTAGTCGAGTCGTCACTTACGAACTAATTATGTACAAAACGTTACAAATAATTATACATCGTTATCATAGTAGTTGCTAGTGCCAGCCTTAGCCTTTTATCAGCGTAGAGCGAGATCATCTTCATGTATTTGATACTGTCATATTAAAGTTATTTCAGTTTCAGTTAAATATATAATAATAAATTTTCGAAAAAAATCAATATATTTACTAATAATCAATAAAGAAATTAAAAAAAAACCGCGACAACGTTCTCCATCTTAAATGCGGTCAAGTGACTTCATTGGGCGCTTTTTTATTCCATGGGGCCGTCACGACACCGGCCCGGCACCGACACCGACAGTACTAAACTACCCGACACCTGCAGCTACATTCTTCATTTGACTACACGACGGCTTTTTCTCCTTTACACGATGGCCCATCGATGGCCCACCAAATTGTTTAAATTAGCCGAGTAATGGTTTAGAGTGCATACACAGTTTTGAATTCGTCATCTTTTAAAGATGGAAGTGAAATTAATCGCCATTACGTCAACGTGTCTGTTTATCACATGTTCTAATTTCTCGAAGTGTACGAAAAAAGGAAGTCAAATATACTAGGAAAACTAAACTCATTCATATGCACAGTTTACGTGGCAGCCCTGCACGGTCACTTCGAAATTTATATACATAACTATTTATGTAGGTAAAGTAGGGCCATTTTAATATGCGACATTTGACATCTGTCAGTCTATATGTTTAGTAAAGTTTGTCAGTCAATGTAAATCGTAAAATTGTCTTCTCTTTCATTATTAAAATAAATATATATTTTATAGGTGAAAAAGGTTGTTCCATTGTCCGTTCTAACTTTGAAAATATTAATAATATTTTGTAGCAGCCGTCGCGAGGTTATTTTGATAAAGTGTCAAATGTGGCTTATTATAATGGTCCTACATTAGCATTTAAAGCGGCCGCACGAGGCAGCCACGTGATGCATTCCTGGTGCGATAAAGATTCCCTAATATCATTGTCTACTCTATATATACTACAAACACACAAAACGATAAATTAGGTAATCAGTACTCGATTGTGACGCACTTGGTCCTGAGATATTCGTTTAGAGCTTCTTGACCTGCAAATACATAACGATTACATTTAGAAAATTATTATTTATGCTTTATTACAATAAGAACGCCAAATGTACACTTTCTATCTCTTGTTTATTATATTTGTAATTTTTTTATATATTGGCGTTCCAATAAAGAGTTCTCTATTCTATTCTACTCGTATATCCCCCCATTTAAGCAACTGCTCCATAAACTTTGGAGTATAATTGTAACTGTGATTGCAGTATAATTGTAACTGTGAAAATGAATCTTAGGACAACATGTATGCTCAATATATTCCGATGGGGTCTTCGCTAAAGCGTACAATTTAAAAAAAAATAGGCCATAGATCATCATCATCACTTCCATCATCACCATACGGCCACGAAAGAAAATTGCAGGTAAAATATTATATATAAATGGATGTGTTACCTAAGTCCTTTCCGAAGCCGGACTGCTTGAAGCCGCCGAAGGGCGCGGCGACGTCAGTCTTGTTGTAGGTGTTAACGAACACCGTGCCGGCGTCGATGCGCTCCGCGAACTGCAGCGCGCGGGATACGTCGCGCGTGAACACGCCGCTGGCTAGCCCGTACTCCGTGTTGTTCGCGCGACGAATCACCTCATCCATGTTGCTGTCATACGAACGCACATTTACATTAAAAGTTTACATCTAATATTGGTGCTGATTTTGTTGTAACAAAACATAACCAAACATAGTCTCTCCCTATCTCTTTCCAATGTCAAACTTCAAAACGAGATAGCTACAATTTTGGTGCTGTTAGTTTCGTTTAGTCACGTCAAAATTAAAAGATTTAGACACGATCTTAGAACATACGAATAAAGATATGCAAAAACGCAACATTTTTTTTAACCGTTTGACAAAAACGTAGGTCGGTACTCGCTATAAATGTTTGCTATCTCGTTTTGGCGTTTGATATTAGAAAAAGACAGGGAAGGACCAAATTTAGTTAAGTTCTGTTACAACAGAATGAGCATCATTGTTAAACTGTGTAAATGAATCGTACCGCCATCTGTTGTCGCATAGTGGAATATAGGACACACTAGCACCATCTGTTTAATAGTGTAATAACTGCAACCGTAGCGATGTTTCTTGTGGAAAATTAAAATTTAGAACATACAGAAAGTATTCAGATGTTTCACGTATTTCTAGAACCAGTATCCAGGTTTTTCGAAATCTCATATAAGAATTGTATCGAAGCGATTCCAGAGATACAAATAAAATTATAAACTATTCATCTAACTTTAAAATTGCTTTTAGGCAAGACTAATAATGATTTTCAATTGTATTGCTACTTTTGCATATCAATGGTGAAAAGGAAATTTGACAGCAATATTTTAGTCGATATTGATGCCGATTCTGTTGTAACAGAAGTTAACTAAATTTGATCCTCCCTATCTTTTACTAACGTCAAACGCCAAAACGAGATAGCAAACATTTATAGCGAGTACCGACCTACGTTTCTGTCAAACGGTTCGAAAAATGTTGCGTTTTTGCGTATCTTTAGTCCGTGTGTTCCGAAATCGTGTCTAAATCTTTTAATTTTGACGTTGCTGAACGAAACCGACAGCAACGAAATTGTAGCTATCTCGTTTTGGCGTTTGACATTAGAAAAAGATAGGGAGGGACTAAATTTAGTTAAGTTCTGTTACAACAGAATTGACACCATTGAATTACATTCGGAATTTAATAATAAATATATATCATAGGTTTTTACCCAATTAGGTTTAATGTTTCAGAATTGGCTTTTTTCAGAAATATTGAACTTTGAATAGCTCTCCTTTGATATTGCTATTATGGTGCTTAAACAATGTCTCTTATACATCGAAAAGGGTTTATACCTTCGCAGGCTGTGTAATGCTGTGCAATGGCCGCACTTCAAAGCGATACCCAAGTGTATGGATTGTAAAACTGTGATTAACTGACCTGCTGCTGAATTTGCTGATTATCATGATGGGCCCGAAGGACTCTTCCTGGGCGATGAACATGTCGTCCGTGACACCAGTGAAGATGGTGGGCTCGAAGAAAAAGCCGGGCCGGTCCACCCGCTTACCGCCGTACACGAGCGTGGCGCCGCCCTTCACGCCTCGCTCACAGAACTGTGGATGTAACCGGAGTTGGTTTTAGCAATTTTATGACGTACTAGCCCGCACAAATATATGGGAAATCCCGACACAATCACAGATTTATATAAAAAGCCTTAGAACCATGTTTACTTGACCTCTCGTACCTTAACGGCGGCTACTAAAACAGGGATCAAGCTGTATCTTCAATTCTACTGGAACGATTTTGATGAAACATGCCCCATTAGTCGGAATAGTACCTTTGAGACTGTAACAGTTTAATCAAAAACGAACAAACAAGTTTCAGAAACCCTTAATTAGTTGATCTGAGTAGTTTGTTTTTAAATATCTTTGAATGAATAGGATAGATGACTCAATTTTTCATATTAGATTTATCAACGTCTTATGCTATATTCGGTTGCGTACAAAATTATGTAAAAAATTCAACATAGGAAAAATTATTGCCTTGACGCCCCGCCTGATTGTTTCTTACATAGTCGGCGCATTTCTTGCGCCACCTCCTGGTATAGAAGAAAAGAAGAAGAAGACGATGTCGACAGTGCAGAAGGAGCCAGTCGTTAATGCTAATAAAAACGAAAAAGAAAATGTATCGGAATGGCATTTCTAATCGATAAGTCACCATAATTTATCGATTAGAAATGACATTCCAATAGATTCTTTCGTTTCTATTAGTATTAACGATTGTAGAAGGTCAACTTGGCTAGGGGGACAGATGTCTTTATAGGTGAGCGTACCTCGAGGAGCTTGTCCATGTGCGCCTTGTGATTCTGGGGCCCGTGGGCCGTACCCCTGTGCAGAGGATCTCCGATGCTAATCTTGCGCGTCTCCGCCACCACGCGCGACACGAACTCGTCGTGGATGGTTTCCTCGACGAAAAGCCGCCCGGCTGCTATGCAGTTCTCGCCCTTATTGAAGAACACCGCCGCCATGCCCTGCGCCATTCAAGGTATTGAGACGGTTAATCACCATCGGAGTAGCTTGGGATTTTCCTTACTGTTATACCCCTACAATGTTAGGTTAAATGCTCACCTTCAGCTCAAGCTGCTGCGTCAGCACTCTTAGTTCTAAGTAATTATAAGTATTACATATAGTCTCACTTCAACCTCCATCAAATACAGTCTCTCTCTGAGTCTCGTCCTAAAAGCCTCTCCGAGACCACCGTCGCAATATACTAGTTCTCCCCGTTTCCCGTACCAGTTCTATTCTAAATTCCAGTTCTATTACTATATTTAAATTAGTTTTATGCACTATTCTAAATCCTAGTTCTATTTCTATATTAGTTTAAATAAAAATTGTATTTACAATCAATAAATTGTGTTCAATACAAATTTCTTTTTAAAAAAAGTCATAACCGAGTCGTTGTCGACCCTCACGGGGTGAATATAGCCATTTGAGTATGACTGACATAGAGTATTTGAGATCAAGTGACCAAATGGAAAAATCATTAATCTGGCGTTTTATAGAATTATATTTCAGTTCTCTATTATAGAATTTAAAATACTAATCTTTTAGGATTACACTACCGGGTCATATTTTTAACCTAGTCAATTGCCTAATTTTTAAGAGCATATAATGTTATAAGCTGGTACAAATAAATGAACTTGGAGACGTTTCTGCGTTTGTACTAGTGTTTGTGCATATGACTAAAACCGGAATAAACCAGTTTGCGTTAGTTACCACGCGCCTCGCTCCCTCGCGTTAGTCGCTTATAAATAGCGTTAGAAGTTAGTTATACACATTAAATTATGTTTAATATGTATAATATTAAGTACCTACCTAGAAAAATAAAATATAAAAAGTGTTTGTTTATTTATTTATCTGCTGACCGTACACTGCCACGAATGCACAAACGTCTCCGAGCTGATTGGATGTACACATGTTCTTTCGGCAAGTAAAAATTGGATTGTACAATAATGTCACAAATATTGTACATTAAACATAATACGTGTACATACATACAGTCACGCCTTTTTCCCGCTGGGGTAGGCAGAGACCACTTCTTTCCAATCGCTACGAACCTGACATATATCTTTCGCTTCTTCTACTTTCATCAACGCTTTCATACATGCTCGTCGGTTGTGAGTACTCCTAACCTGGCCTTTCTTCAACACGACTTCGATTTGGTCGAGATACGTTCGCCTGGGTCGACCCCTACTGATTTGCTCTTTCAGACTCGTTTCATAAATTTGCTTCGTCAATCTTCTTTCATCCATCCTCTCTTTGAGGAAATGTAGTGCTTTTAAACATAATAGAATAGCGAATATTTTTTTTAAAGATTCCTCCCGCAATAGTATTAATTTCTGTGTCGCGGGGACTTTACAAGCATTCAAATAACGGAAACAGAACACTCAGACTCAGAGCAACAATTTGTGGTTTACACAAAGTTGTTGTCCTATGTGGGTCCTATGATTGAACCTACAACACTCGACAGTGTAGTGGACGCTTAAACCACTGCGCCATCCGTGCATAAATATAATAATATTATATTTATATAAGAACGTGTAGCGTTGTTTTACTAATAATTCGATATTATTCGCGTCTGCTTAAGCCGAGGCTCGAGTCTTTTGCCTTTGTCCTTATGTTAATCACCCCTCCCTCTTAACCCTTAGGCCTGGAGTGCATTCTGCATTCGCCATCTTCTCCGGTAACGCTGTAAAAGTCATCTGTGGCCAACAGTAATTCTAATTTCGACGAAAAGGGTATTTATTTCTAACAAAATACTGCGTGTGTTGCCATGTTTCTTTACGACTTTTCCACTCACATTTCTAACAGCCTTATCCAAGTCGCAGTCCTCGAAAATGACGAGAGGCGACTTGCCACCCAGTTCCAAGGACACCTTCTTCATGTTGGACGCGGCGCAAGACTTCATGATCGTCTGTCCTGTAAACATGTGGACAATTTAAAACTCAACGGCTTAGTGGATTCCTTGGACAATTAGGAGATAGTTTAAATTGAATAAGTATGAAAGCACCGATTGCGAAATACGAGCATCGCTTGGTTTAATTTTTTATATTTTTTTTATAAGAAGTATAAAAAAATTATAAAAATATAATAACTAACGAGGAGACAATGAAATGTCTCCTCGTTTCGCTATAATGTCATGTAATTAATACATACATACAGTCATGCCTTTTCCTCGGCTCTCTGGTGGGGAATCGAACCCTGATCTCCTACATGATTGGCGGTAATACTGACCACTATATTACTGAAAATTGGGGTAGGCAGAGACCACTTATTTCCACTTGCTACGATCGTTTAATGTAGCAAAGTGGTTATCCGTGGCACAATTTTCGCCCCCGCGTGAAACAAGACACGTCGGGTGGCGAACCGCAACGCCGGTTACAATATCAGTATGTAATAGTCAACCATCATCACCAGCCCGCGGAAGTCCTGGACCTGGGGTTCCTCTTTAAAAAGGGTCGTTTTGTCATAGTCTCCACGCTTAGCTTTTTCAAGGCAATTTGATCTGCTTAGTCAAAGTGGTATTCGTCGGATTCAAAACTTCCTAGAGGCAATAAAATGTGACACGCCGATATTTTATTGTTAACTTGAAAGAATATTATATAATTTCAATAACATATACATATATACTTGACACTGGAAGAAATGGCGCGAATTCGCAGCCGATTGACACTGAAAAATAGGAGTAGAAAAAAGAAATGGTTCGTTCATTCAACGCTCACCACTATTGTATAGCGAGTGATATCTTTCGAAAACTTTCAAGTTATGTCATTGCACGTACCGATCTCAGTGGAGCCGGTGAAGCCCAGCTTCCTGACGAGCGGGTGGTCGGCCAGCGCCTGCCCGCAGACGGTGCCGCTGCCCGGCAGGATGTTGATCACGCCGGGCGGGATGCCGGCGCGCGCCGACAGCTCCGCGAACTTCAGCGCGGTCAGCGGACACACCTGCGACAGTTAATAATAGTCAATAAATCCATCATAAAATTGTTAAATCACAAATTTTTTAAATCAAAGATATTAAAAAAAAACACCCACATCGACTAATTAAAGGATTTTGAAAGCAAATTCGTCGATGTTTGTTGCTTGTTCGAGTTTCACCCAAAAACCAGCGGGTAGATCTTAGTGTTACTGTTACAGTTTTAAAGGTAGACCTAAATAGTGTGGCATGTTTTATCAAATTTAGTCCAGTAGTATTTAGTCCAATTAGTCCAGTATTGAATATACAGCTTTATCTCTGTTTTAGTAGCTGCCGTTAAGGTACGAGAGCTCAAGTAAAAGTGGTTGTATGGCTTTTCATATAAATCTACTATGATTGTTTCGGGATTTCTCATGTAGTGGAAACTATGTCTCACCGCTGCGGGCTTCATAACCACGGTGTTACCGGCGGCGAGGCAGGCCGCCATCTTCCACGAGAGCATCATCAGAGGGTAGTTCCAGGGCGTGATGAGTGCACACACGCCGATCGGCTCCTTCTTCGTCAACGTTAAGTTTCTGTTGGCAAGATTAGTGAATATTAACTCCCTAGCATAACCAGGGGTAGTGACGGCTAAGGAAGTGCGCTGGCAGAAGTTGGTCGCTAGTGATGCCCATGCAAGACCGAGACGACACCGACCAATTCTTGCACCAGTAAATCAATTTTTTGTGTTGGTATTATTCTTGCAGTCTTATATTTACTGCAAGAGTCTCGCAAGTCTTGTGAGACTTTACCACTCCTTATCGAACTAGGTTCTGTTCTTATCAAGTGACAAAGTGCTCAGTGTTTATATATGTAGAAGCGGCTAAAACCTGCGTCTTCGCCGTGTGATGCTAATTATATTCATAGCCTAGCTCTATTCGCGGTATCGTATCAATTTTCTTTGCCAGGCTTGCATGTATGATCAAGATTGTTTTTTCGGGCTACACTAATCTCTCGTTATTGATGTCACCGTTCAGACTAAAGGTGTAAAGGCCAATGGACTATTAAGGGTGTTGAGATTTGAGCAAAGTGAAAGAAATTAGGTGAGGATCGCTGGGTCTCGCTGGATGCAGGTGGCTATCTATGGATCGGTCGCGCTGGAATTCGATTGGAGAGGCCTATGTTCAGCAGTGGACAGCTACGGGCTGAAATGATGATGATGATGAAAGAAATTAAATAATCTCCAGGCTTTAAATCATACATAATTCCTTGTTATTATTTTGTTACTGCAAGCTAGGCGCTTCATTATTTATTTGGATTTTATATTACTGAGTTAGTTTGTTGATTTGGTGATTTGCAGTCCTGGATTTATTTTACTACGAAACTATTTGGCGATCGCAATTATTTACAGACCCGGTCTTATTTAAATACGGAATTATTCATTGATCAAAATGATTTAGGGCCATGGAAATATTTAAATGCGGAATTATTTAGTGATGGCAATCATTTACGGTCGTGGATTTATTTCATTTTGTAATAATTTGGTGATGGCAATTATTTACAATCATGGATTTATTTAGTTATAGAATTATAGTAACAGGAATTTATTACAGTGATGGATTCATTTAGATATGGAATTATTTAGTGATTACAATTATTTAGATTTATTTAGTTATGTAGTTGTTTATTAATCACAATTAGGTTTTATATTTAGGG
>WUAW01008806.1:42233-54449 GCA_017165845.1 Thaumetopoea pityocampa
CTTCTGATAAATTGCAAAAATGTAATTACGTCATTGTTCTATTGGATGAGCGATATTATTAACGTACATATTATTAACGTGCGTTGCTATCGAAAAGGCTATAGGTTCGACCTGGTCCCGTATCTCTGAAATATTTCTATTTCATGTCCGGTCTACACTGTACACACCAATCTACTCAACAGAGAAGGAAAACTTCGCGAGGGAACCTGCATGCCTGCGTGGGTGTGTGAGTGATATCAACTTTACGGCCTAATCGTCTCCACTACAGAGCCTTGCCTCTGTAGTGGAGACGAGTGTGGACTGAGTTGGTTATAGTTAGTTGACAGTTACTTAGTTGACAGTTTTATTATAGCACAGAATCGATGAAGTTCTCTTCATTCTACACCAATATAAGAAAATTTAGAAACATAATTAATATCCTATACTCCTTTTTCTAAATTCCATATTCCTTGTTCAATACACCTTTCCTACCACATCCTCTTTCCTTTCCTCTCCACTAAACCGCGGGAACGCAATGAGGAACTTTAACATATAACCTTATAAAATTGCGGTGTCGTGATTCGCCACCCGACACGTCTAGTTGCCCGCGGGAGCGAAATATGGGTTGCGGATAGCTACTTTGCTGCATTAAGCGATCGCGGCAGGTAGAAAAAAGTGGTGTCTGCTTACCCCAATAGGAAAGAGGTGTGACTGTATGTATGTATGTAGTATGTACTATAGTCTCTACCTACCCTTATGGGATATCGGCGTGAGTGTATGTATGTATATAATTATAATTAATAGAAAATGGAGACTGTACTTTAAGCGGTGTTATCTCAATAGGCGTTCTAAAAGGTCTGTATACAACTCACCAGCTGATGGAAGAGGCGCCTCGGTGCCTCGGCAGTACGCTGGGGTGGTAGCAGATGCTCTGGTACTTGGGGTGGGTGATCACCTCCATGGGGATGAATTGTGTGCAGAAGGGCAGCACGTTGAGATCCGCATTAACCTGTTAACAGAAACAGGCCATACGTTTTTGTAAATTAAGAATTTTTTTTTATATCATCTATTAATTATATTATAATATTTTAATATATATCTATACTATTATAAAATTGTTAAATGTCAAATTTTCAAAAATCAAAGATATTTAAAAATAAACTATTTAGATCCACCGATTAAGAGCTTCTGAAACCAAATCAGTCGATGTTTGTTTGTTTGTTCGTTCGAGCGTAACGCAAAAACTAGTAGGTAGATTTTGGTAGTCTTAAAGGTACTATTCCGAAATAAATTAAATATTGCGGCATGTTTTATGAAAATCGGTCGAGTAAAATTGATTATACAGCTTGATCCCTGTTTTAGTAGCCGCCGTTAAGGTACGAGAGTTCAAGTAAAAGTGGGGTTACGGCTCTTTATATAAATTTGTTTGTTTTGGGATTTCTCATGTAGCGTAAAATCAACGTCACACATCACACCGGACAGAGCCGCGGGCAAAAGCTAGTATACAACTAAAAATGGTTACAATCAGGGTTGGAACGTAGTGGTCCGATCTTAAGGTAGATGGCGTTACGACTGCTGATGATTAAGTAATTTTTTTTATTCATTATTTAATATGTGGCAAGGGCATGACAATAGCATTATTCATTCTATTTTATCGTGCGGGTGTTGTGAGAACCAGCTCAAGGATGTAACAGGATAATGGGGAGCAGCATCATTCCTCGATACAATCAATACTTACTGCGATCTCCAAGACGCCTGCCGACCGTGGAAATTATGGCGGAAATCCCTCCCTTCTGTAGAGGAGGCTCATGCCCAACAATAAACTTCCACGGAATCATGATGATGACTTATTAATTTGAAGTAACATCACTTTCACTGAGATGAGAGAATAATTTGCGTGAATAGACTAAACCTTTTTTAAGATCACTCGTTTTGAGGTCTTTTTGACCGCATTGCGCCCCACCGAGGTCACGTGGGGTTCTCACCTATAAAGCCTTTCTAAGTGCCCGTATGCCTCACCATAAGATTTGCGTGTAGCATGGTGACTTTTTTGAGGTCTACTTTTTATATTATATGTATCTATATGTATGTTTTTATACATAGTATCTAAATCCTCCTGCTAATCTCAAATATTTTAAAACTCTAAGGTTCGCTGTAAGAAAATTCAGTTTTTGAGTTAAACTCATGTTTTACATGTTTTGTCTTTATTTACAAATGTATTCGCCCGTTTGTATACAATAAAGAAGAAATAAATAAATATAATATTCCATAAAAGGTCATATTTTTATAATTCAGATGAAGCAGCCACATCTTATTTTCCTTCTTATCGAAGTATCTAGTGTCTGTAATTGCTAGGGAGTTAATTTACCATTTAAGTCAATGATACCCAAAGTGGTCTATATTGACTCCCAGGGGTCGATAATGACCTGCAAGAGGTCGAAGTCGGCCATCAAAAGTCTGCTCAAAAGCGAAAAATATGGCAAGTGGTGGGATAAAAAAGTTTGGGAACGTTATATAAACTTAACTTAAAAACACTTGGAGCGCTGATATTTGATGATAAATTAAAGGTTAAAATGAAAATCTATGCAAGAACACAAGTCGTGTTAATAAGATGGTCACCCTGACTAATTGATTGAGGAATAGATATGATAAGGGATCGGTGTAAGTTGAATGATGTGGTGACAAGGATCGACAAAGGAATATTCCAATGGTTTGGTCTTTTAAAAAAAATGATAGAAATTCGAATGATGAAACGAATATACCGGGCAAATGAGAGTTGAATTGTCAAAAGAGGGCGCCCAATACTCACCTCGATCAAATCAACAATTTTTTTCATAAAGGTCAAATTTACAAAACTCTTAATCGATGAAAATGTTTGAAAAGATGTATGAATGTGAATGAAGCGAGAGGGGTGTCAGAATCGTAGTACGTGGCAAACTGTGGTCTTTGCCTATCCTTATAGAATACCAGCTTGAGTATATGTATGTGTATGTATCTAATAACATAACATAATCATGTCTCAAACAGTTATCAGTGAATTTTTGTTAAAGCGGTGTCTTATGGCGTAGTGTTGATAAAAACCTCGTTATTTCAAGAGGTTAGGTCATGAGACTCACGCGATACTGGCTAATAGATAATTTTATTACTGTCTGTTATGTCACTTATCGAGCTGTTAATTCAACAATATTGCACATCCCACTGCTGTCACCATGTTGTGACTGAAACGCGATTTAATTTACGACTGTCTTTATTTCACAGATACCTTCATATTTTAATATTATCACTACAAATATCGATAAAAGTGTTAAAATATGTTACCGATTTTGCGTAACGAGAGGTCAATTACAAAATTATCCAAATCAGAAAATGAATAACAGTCGATATCACATGAGGGGAGGCAGAGATTACAGCTTGTCACACGTTACTATTCTGACACAAATTTATTCTTTCATCCACATTCAGATACAATATCGATTAAGTGTTCTTTGACCTTGTTCAAATAAGTTTTTTTTTTGGTTAAGGGAAGTTTTCACTATAAGAGGTAATCTGTTTCGTTAAAGATTTAGACACTTAGACTTACATGTTACACAAATATAGGTTATTTATATATTGTACGCTAATCATAATCATGAGCACTTTCAGCCTATGGGAGGCCATCCCGAATCACGATCTCTAATTGTGGAGATCAGCATCTTGTATGCCTACACGAAAGAGAGAGCGGGAAAAATAAACCCCCCTTAAACCTCCTTAAACACTCACTCACTCCTTAAACTGTCCTTAAACCCCCTCCATAGAGTCTAAAAAGCGGCTAGCTGCCCTCCACATCATGGCATCGTAATATTTACAGGACTCCTGTGATTAGCTATCGGGCTATATAGCTAAGAGAACGCTGAGTGGCTTAGGTGATCGCGAAGCTCACGTTTCGTCGTTTCTTTGCCTTCAGTACGATCGAGTGGGCAATAAAAAGGTTAAGATTCCTTTGTATGCCGATACATCCACAAACATTTTCGTGGAATATTAGAATAAAGAAGAATAGGGTATTTTATTGCACATTAATATAAAGAAATTTATAAACATTTAAAACAAGTATTAGGAAATTTACATGGGGTGGTCTTATCGCAATATGCGATTTCTTCTACACAACCTTTAGATGGATAGGATTCATATAATAGAATATTTAGATGAATAAGATGAATATAATAGATATTAGATCATTTCATAACCGGTTCTTACTCGTTCTCTTAGTCAGATCACTGAAGCATTCTTTTCTTGCAACGTGTAGGCAGTCGTATATTGTAGTACATCAATATTTGGTCGAATTACTATCGACCTAATTATACGGGGCGAGTTAGTCGCCATTCTTCGGTTACAAATTTAATTTCTTCAGAGTGTATTTCTTCACCTAAAGCAGTTGATAAAAAAAAATATCTTTTTTTATTATTTTGTTCATGTTTGTAAAATATTTAAATGGTCATCGGTCCACTTGGTAGGAGGGTAAGCTTTCCGATTCGACGTCGCCGCTCCAGCACTTTAGGAGCCCAGCGTCCATCGGTGCTGTGAGCTATGTGCCCCGCACACTGCCACTTCAGCATAGCAACCCTTTGAACCACATCGGCGGACTCAGAATGCTCTAGCTGCACATTTATAGTCTTGACGCGTGTTAGCTTCGAGACGTGCACTAATTGTTCATTATGGACTATACGCGTGGCTCAGTCTCACTATACACAAATGTGACACTTTAACTTTATGCTGGCAATTACACTAATTGTCTTCACTGTTCCACTATTTCACTTCACTGTTCTAATACTTCACGTTACTATCGTCCACTGCTTCATTTCACTGTTCCATTATTTCACTTCACTATTCTATTACTTCACGTCACTATCGTCCACTGCTTCACTTCACCGTTTCACTATTTCCACTTTTCTTATTATCAATTCTTGACCTTGTTTTACACTGAACTACCTGAAGGCGTGAGGTGGTCTTCTTATATACTCCGCGAAAGGTTCCAAAAAACAAAATTTGATTTTTTAGAACTCTTTTGTTGCTTTAGGACAGAGGTCTCCATTTTTGTCTTGTTATTGTTATGTTTTTGTTTATGTTTATCATGTTTGTCGGTTTTTGGTAGAGCCCCTGGGTAGGCTTAACTAATATTGCATTTTCCAATAAATATTATATTATATACGTATAAATAGGTGTCTATGTACAAATATGTTGGTAGAATGCTTCCTTACAGAGCTTAGTGGGTAAATGTCCTAATAATTGTGTTGTCTATTTCATTCATGTCTAGTTCTTTTACCTTTGTCTATTTATCATTTTAACTCAATTAAAGATGCTGTTCATACTGGTTAATAAGTTACTATCTACTTACTGTTTAATAATCCACCCATATGTAATATTTATATCAATATATACCTACGTATATATTTATACTCATTTGTACTAGACGTTGGCATAATTATCGTTAGGCGATGTTGCCATAATATATAAATTAGAATTTGAATAAGCGCTTATAATTTTGGAATTTCCATCTTCATCATCATCGACTTATCTATTGTCTCATTGCTAGAGACGGGTCTCCTCTCTGAGAGGAGTTAGGCTATAGTTCACGATGGCGGTAGGCAAACTTCACACGCGTCCAAATTTCTTAGGCATGTAGGTTCCTTACTTTGTTTTCCTTCACTGTTTGAAGCGAGTGATAATTAATTATTAAATTATTGATATGCGCATGATTTCAAAAAGTCAGCGGTGCCTTATATTAGAACTCGAAATATAATACTTGGCACGCATGGTCATACCACCAGGATACTATTGTTTCCATCTTATCGTTACATATTTAAATTGAGGAGTCTAGTAATATCATGGTCTTATAAACGCGGCCGTTAGATAAGGTCAGGTCATGAGTGCAACCCGAAGATTACTTCAAAATACGCCGGCGGACATGCCACCGACTCATGATAGAATTGAAAAGAATGAGGCTACGTTTGATTAAAAAATTTTAAATAAATTCATGCATACATTTTTTACTGAACAAGCGCAGATAAATGAATTCATTTGCATCTATTTGCGTTTGAATAATGTCGGTTAGTGTTATGTATTAAGAAAATTAAATAAAAATATCAAAAAATCATTTTGAAATTTCTCGTTTGAGCCCATTTTTTTTACAATATCTAAGCTAGTACTTGGCTACAATCCTACCTAATTGTAAGTGGCGGTGTTACAAAGCTTAATAAAAACCTATCCACTCTTGTCATAAAGACACCTACATTAAAATCAATCGGAAATATTGTCGTAGGAAGACTATTCTAGTTTTGGCTGCACGTACTATAAAGATAGAAGCAAAAGGCTTAATACGGGTGGCAGGGATGTCTACAAGGTAGGGATGATAGCCCGCCGTGCGCCTAGTAGTAAGATGGTGAAAGGGAAGTGAAGGAATTAAATCGTGTAATTCCTGCGCAAAGTTTTCAAAATGCATCCAGCTTAGTTTAGTTTTTAAAGTGTATCCAGGCACGAATTCACGCTTGTTACTGCTGATTGACTTTGGACCATATCAAATTTAATCTACCGCCAAATAACAGAGCTCTAAGCGCTGCTGTCTTCCAAATAGATGCTATTGGTACGTCTCCGAAATCAGGTTTAGAATGCATAACAGTTCAGCCTTTTCTAGTAGCAATGCACCCATGCGTACTGCTATTGGAAAAGAATATCATTCTATCACGAATACAAGACAAATACTATCACGTAAGTACAAGTTAGTCGGAACCGGCTTATCGGCACTTCTCGGTATAGGTAGTCCAGACTAATAATATGTACTTGTTGTCGCTAACAAATCTGTATACATTTATGCCATTGATACCCAAAGTAGTCTATATCGACCCCCAGGGGTCGACGATGACCTGCAAGGGGTCCATGCCAACTGTCAAAAAATATTTGAAGTTAATAAATTTACAACAATGTTATATTAACACCTTGGCTGCGGCAAATAAAATCATAAACCTTCATCTGGTGCTGCGGCGGGTCGAAATGCGCCCCCAACGACATTTTCACCAGTGCGTGGTAGGTCTTTCTCGACCCACCAGCACTAGGGATAAGACACACCTGAGGTAATCGTCCCGCACAAGCGTGAGGGACACAGTTCTCTTCGTCCGCACCAGCTGAAGTACCGCGGCAGGCCTATATGGGCCTGTTCCGCAGTGGAGGTGTTAACTACGCTTTGGGAGTCTATCCAAAAGTGAAAAATATTACAAGCGGTCTACAAGATAAAAAAGGTTGAAGACCTCAAATCAGAGGTCTTATGTTTATGTGATTATGTTTATTAAGAGGATTATCTGGAAACGATCACCATTGGTGGTAATTTTGTCCAATGTACACTTTGCATTTGGAATTTTGTGTAAAAAAAAACAAGTATTTGACTACCTTGACCTTTCTGATGAATGAGATTCGAATGATGAAACAAATATACCGAGCAAATTTGAGTGAAAGTGTCAGAAGAGGACGCCTAGGAAAAACCCACTTTGATCAAATCAATCAAATAGCTTGTTTCAAAAAGGACAAGTTCGCAGTACCCTTAATCAACAAAAGTGTACGAAAAGATGTATGAATGTGGATAAGGCGAGAGAGGTGTGTTGGAATCGTAGTACGTGGCTGTGGTCTCTGCCTACCCGTATGAGATACCGGCGTCAGTGTAGCTATGTATGTATGTAAACGAGTATTCTATTTATAATATCTATTTGTTTTTGGATTTGGCATCCACCAATTCGGTAATGAAATTCGACGGCTGGTAATGATTGAATTACTTCTGAGTATTTATAATGAGGAGTTCCATTATAAAAGCTATAAAAGACAAGGTGATGCCGTATCTAGACAGAGTCCAGGTATTCTCTATGAAATTGAAGAGGTGTACTGCTGAAGCAGTAGTAGTAGTAGTAGTAGTAGATGGAATAACATTAACAGCAACACAGCTAGTTATGAAAAAAATATGTGTCCACCTCATTGAACTTATTTTTTTTTTTATTTTTGGACTAGCGAAACAAGTTTTATTTCGAGTATAATTTTTTAACCCTACAAGTAAGTTCCTCTCTTTTCTTACCCGGGTTTTAGAGATAATACTTGGAAAGTGTGTGTTTTTAGTCGTATGTATAAAAATCTATACTATTATAAAATTGTTAAACGTCAAATTTTCAAAAATCAAAGATATTTAAAAACAAACTACTCAAATCGACTAATTAAGGGCTTTTGAAATCAAATCCGTCGATGTTCATTTGTTTGTTCGGACTTCACGCAAAAACTATAGTGTAGATTTCGATTAAGCTATTACAGTCTTAAAGGTACTATTAAGCCTTAAATACTGCGGCATATTTCATCAAAATCCGTCCAGTAGAATTGAAGATACAGCTTGATCCATGTTTTAGTAGCCGTCGTTAAGGTACGAGAGGTCAAGTAAAAGTGGTTCACAGGTTTTTTATATAAATCTATGATTATGTTGGGGTTTCCTATGTAGCGCAAAATCGATATTCACGCGGGCGGAGCCGCGGGCAAAAGCTAGTAAAGCATAAAAACTTACAGATTTGTAATCTTCAAGGACTTCGGGTATTATTTGACCTTTTATACGCCAAGTCTTGTATTTATATACAGGTTTACCATTCTGAGCCGCGATGGTTGCTGCAGAGCAGAAAATATATTATTATGAGGTATGATGCATCTAAATGAGTCGTTATACCAAATATATGAAACAATACACTTGATTTCTTACACAATTATCAAATTATGATTTGGTTTTGATTTGTACTTTACTGCTTAGCTTACAATTTTACTTTTACATTTGACATTTGACTTCTTTATCGGACAATACTATACCATGGCTACATGGTGTTTCAAAAAAAAGCAAGTGATATGTGAAATTGACAAAATTTTCTTTTATTATTTAAGAAAATCTTGCTAGCGTAGTGGATCGAATCTATCTGAAATCGAAAGGTCTTGGGTTCGATCCCCATCTGGCACAATAACATTACCATGGCTTCTCCGTGTTTCGGAAGGCACGAAACAGTGTGTCCCGGTTGGTATTTCAATGACACTGATCGTTACCAGGTATTGAGGGGTCTACAGGGATAACGTCAGATGACAATCAAAAAGTATCCAGTCGCCTCCCCTCAAAAAAAAGTCAGAAGACCTTGACGCAAAAGTCGGGATGATGCTTGGTCGAGAGTGATGCAAAAAATGCGAATTTTCTTTATGAATTTGATGAAATAAATATTTTTTACAAATTAGATGCAAAAAATATTCCTAATATGTTAAATGGTGTAAGATTTACTTTTGGTACAAATTTTAAATATCAGTCACATGAAAGTGTGTTAAATTATTATAAAACCGAACGATTTTTATATTTAGATGTAATTAAGTCGAAAGCAGATACAAAAATCACCTTTCGCAATTTATTCTGAATTGTTATTGTTTAAATTTAAAATAAAAGATCCAGTAAGTAGAAAAATGGCGGACGTAAAAAGAATTTTTTTTTAATATTTTTTTTTTAATGATTTTTGAGACTCATTTAGTCTACGTAGGTTCACAAAGATTTACAAATTGAGCATTATTATGATAACTTTTTAATTTTTATGTACCTACCTAGTGGATCTTCCCGGTTTCCCTTGTCCAGAACTGTGAACACTCCGACAACTTCATGGCCATCTCTTTGTAAAAGCTTAAATACTTCAGCTGCGAATGTACTCTGTCCTATTATAGCAACTCTTAGCTTTTTCTTCGGTGCCTGTAAATATTGATAAAATGTACAAATAGTGACTAAAATAATATATTTTCTTTATTAACAGAATGATTCTTGTAGAAAAGCAAAACGTTAATCTCAGGTGAAAACATTAATTTAATAGGTGTCAATTTAAGCAATAACCTTTTTTATTTTATTCTATTGCTAATAAATTCGCCGATTTTTACAGTATAATAATAATATTTTACACTACAATAATAATAGTATATATATTTATTATCTATAATAAGAATATAGTAGTTATTCATTTAACCGTTAAGTAAAACTTACATCGTCCGTCAAGGATACAGGTGGCATTTTTGTTTAGTAAACTAATTTCAACAAAACTATTTTCCTAACTCCACTTGACGCGCAGTGGAGCGCTAACGAACTGACAAGACCTCACCACAACACTCCTACTTATTCAGCTAGTTCACCGTCACGACACAACCTTGACACCGCTATCATAAGTTTTAGCGATAAAACAAAGTTTTCATGTTGAATTTTATTTTCCCGCCAAATGGTGTTTTCCGATTTGACGTTTGTTTTTTTTATTTTTGTAATGACAGTTCACAATGGCGGCAGTTACAAACCTTTTTAAATTACTATTTTTTTCACTGTAAAATAATGTTGTACAATGAGTTTTCTTTTCATAAATATTATATTTATTGTATAATGAAATAAAAAAAAATCTGGCTAATTCTCCAGATTAGTGACACAGAGGCTTATTATTGACCTGAAATAATTTTTTTCGATATAGGGACACATGGCTATAACGTATTTTAAGGGCCCTTTTTGGGGTAATCGGCACTTCTTTATTACTATTTTTTTTACCTAACATTCTCCTCTTCACTTCGCTCGTCCTCGCACCTATTTTAGCAATTTATTGTGTTGTTTTGATCTTAACGAAGATTTTTACATCCACCACTACAGTGAAATCGTAAGTACTATAGTAAATATGGCGGCTTCCATTACGATGTTATTTTAAGAATTTAATTTTTTTTTTACTCAAAAGTGGTTCAATTGTCCCAACTGGAACTTTTAAAATATACTATAGCCATGGGTCTTCTATTGATTAAAATTTATTTTTAGTCAATAATCCTCTGTATTACTATACACATACATACACTCACGCCGATATCCCATAAGGGTAGGCAGAGACCATAATACATACTACATTGATCTGTATTACTAATCTGGAGCATTACGTTTTTTTGTTTCTCAGAATGATAATCGCCTGCAAATTTGTGTTATTTTTGAGTGCTAGTATTGAGTGTATATTTTCCAGAGGAAATAAATATGTACCTTTCCTTCAAGTTAAATTAATCATATTTACCATAGTTTGACATGTTTTTTCTTTTTTAAATATGCTAATTTACGCAATATTTTGTTATTTGTCATGATAACCAACTGTGAGGAGTCAAAAAAGAAACGTCAAGTCAAAAAAAGAGAAGAATATTAAAATGTAGTTGGGTAAATGTTTGTTTTTTACTGGTATTTCGTATCTACAAGTCTTACCAACGAATTAACTAACCACATTAACCTATTATTGTAAGTGAATATTATAAATAATCTAATTATTATATCGAATAGAACAGGAGTAAAAGAATGAGATGGGAATTTTTAATAGAGCTCGGGGTTAAAATTGTTTTTTAATTTTACAAAGATGATAGGTTCATCTTTGTAAAATTCATTCATCGAAATGGTATATTGACTTACAACATACAAGACATATATCGTTTTCTATAAGTATATACATTAAATGGTAGCTCTCTGGTTTCTTCACATACACGTAGTAGAAAATACGGCAATGTAACCAGGTCTTTGTCAATGTAACAATTATCCCTTAGCTGGTTGTCACAGCACTCAAAGGAAGATATGGGGTGAGGTCAAAAAGCAAATGTCAACTCTTACTGAATAATGTGAATGCCTTGATACTAAATTACCCAGTAATAGTTTTTACTTTATTATCACCGTCTTATATCATACAGGGATCAGCATAAAGTATAGAAAAAAAACACCCCTATTTGGCAACAAAATAAGCTATTGATAACATAATAATGAAATAACAATACTTCGAATGTGTATTACATAATAATTATTTCTATATTTATATATTGGTGTTGTTACGTCAAGTGTTGCAAGCAATAGCGATTTATAGAACCAGTTATAACCGGATCGGTGTAAACATGGGCCGCCGTAGGGTTAAGAAAACAATTTGTTCTAATTGTATTTATAATTGTCAGCAATATTTATACAATGTGTTTATAATAAACACATATAATACATACACAGCGGTTGGTAACATATTAGTTTGTGCCTTAAACGCAGACGTCGTGGTTTCGAATAGGGGGTCGTTTTAATTATTTTTTTTTAATTATAATAAGCTAGCACTTGACTACAATCCCACCTGATGGTGGCGATGTAGTCTTAGGTGGTAGAGCGCACTAGCCTTGTAGAAACCTGTTCACTCTGGAAAT
>WUAW01008809.1:406-12376 GCA_017165845.1 Thaumetopoea pityocampa
TTATTGGCCATACTTTCCCTACACGTGCGAAATTTTTAAGGTGCTCAATACTTTTGGCCAAGGCTGTATTAGTATTGTATATATTTAATGTATTTTCATCTATTTTAGATAACATTTATTGCTGAATCTACTTCATTCATCTATCATCATCCCCAGCCCATATCGTCCCCACTACAGTGGCACGGACCTCCCCTGATCAAGAGGGGGATTAAGTCGTAGTCTACCGCGCTGGCTTTGTGCGAGTTGGTAGACTTCACACACCCATGCGGGCATGCAGGTTTCCTCACGAAGTTTTCCTTCTCCGTTAAGTACATTGGTGTCTACAATATAGACCGTACATGAATTACAAATAATAACTCAGTGGTACTGGACCTGGTAGAGAATGCCCTTAGTATTAAGTCCGCCTTTATACGAGTATGTAGTGTAAATAAATATATATAAAATAAATAAAGCGTCTAATAATAGAAGCACATAGTGCCTTCACTTGTATCTATGAGATTAATTATCTCGCAGGCTTTCGTATCTGATGGTAATTTGGTCAAAACTTACCATAAGTAGAGAAAGTGCTTTACGAGCATCTATTAAATTTATTTTTTTTGAGAAAATCTAATATGCTTATCTCGCTACAGTCCATTATATAGATTGAACCATACGTATAATCGTGTAATTTTAAATATTCTACTTCCTGTAAAGATACAAATATTAAAAACATTATAAGCGTGAAAGAAAATGTAGAACAGAAAATTAAAGCAGAGGAGGTAAGATGAAAAGGAAAGAGAAAGGAGAAGAATTAAAATTTATAGCGAGGAATATATCCTGCAGTTAAGTAATAAAGGTTTGTGACCGGGAAAAATTTTCCTCATTATTCAGAGTATTTAAAAAAATCCAAATTTGTTTTGCGGATTATTCTTATTATCACTGTTATACAGTTATTGGGTAAATTTAAAATAATAATTAATAAATTAAAAGTTTTCTTATTTCAATGCCTTTCAGGCATTGAAATAAGAAAACTTTTAATTTATTAACACATCCAATGCCGGCTACACGGTGCCATGGAGAGTAGGGAGGCCGAGCATACGACGCCGTGGAGAGTAGGGAGGCCGAGCACACGGCGCCGTGGAGAGTAGGGAGGCCGAGCACACGGCGCCGTGGAGAGTAGGGAAGCCGAGCTCACGGCGCCGTCGAGAGTAGGGAGGCCGAGCACTCGACGCCGTGGAGAGTAGGGAGGCCAAGCACACGGCGCCGTAGAGAGTATGGAGGCCGAGCACACGGCGCCGCGGAGAGTAGGGAGGCCGAGCACATGGCGCCATGGAGAGTAGGGAGGCCGAGCACACGACGCCGTGGAGAGTAGGGAGGCCGAGCATACGGCGCCGTGGAGAGTAGGGAGGCCGAGCACACGACGCCATGGAGAGTAGGGAGGTCGAGCACACGGCGCCGTCGAGAGTAGGGAAGCCAAGCTCAGGGCGCCGTGGAGAGCGGGGAGGCTGAGCACACGGCGCCGTGTCTCGCTTCAATTTAGTTTGTAAGCCGCATTATGCCGTCGACTAATAATAATAAAGTCTTATTTCTGTTCTAACTATTCCAAAGAAAAAAACATATGGTCACAGGTGAGTAGGTCATTAAAAAACATGGCCACAGTGATCCACCTCTCTACATAAATCATTATTCAATGTGTTAACTTTGTGATGAGACGTTTCACGAAAGCCGTCCCAATTTCCTCGATGCGAACCGGCTTCCACTTTTCACCCGTTCTTAATTCGAAATAATCGACAGAATGTTTCTTCCTCCTTTGTGCGGTTATCAGCATGATTTGGGCTAGGGGTGGGCGATTAAGAATGATTTATAATCGAAACACGTAGTAAATACTGATAATCGATTATGAAATTAATAACATTTATTCGTATAGCGTTACGTATTTATTTAATCGAATAAGGTTACTAATCTACGTTACTAATCAGCCGTACTCCCTCGATCGAAACGTTATCCGTTCAATAGTACATCCAAGTCAGTTTCAGTTTGTAGTAGTGTAAGGTGAGCAGATAAATAAATAAACAAATACTTTTTATATTTTTATAGGTAGGTGTTTAATATTGTACATATTAAACGCAATTTTTAATCATAATGACATTTCTAACGCTACTTGTAAGCAACCGATGCGAGAGTGCGAACTGAACGCAAACTGGTTTATTCCGGCTTTAGTCATTATGTGTACAAGCAAACGCTAAAATGTCTCCAAGCTGATTTGACTGGACAGGCGTTGTTTGTGTTGTTCTGCCGATGGGAGTGATTACGCTAATTTATTTTTATTAATTTATTTTATTAATTATGCTAATATTTAGTGGTATCTATTGATATTATTTATTGGAGTATTAATTAATCTCAGAGTGTTAACTCCGTATTGTTTACCAAACTAATAAAATAAAAACAAGTAATCTACGTCAATGGGTAACTAATAAAAGTTCAGTTTTTAATAAGTAAATCTACATCTAAACTAATAACTATCTCATTTTTCGATACGGACAACTCATTTGAGCAATTTAGTAACTACTAATAGTCGAAGATAAAAGAAAAAGAAGTAGACCCAATGACAGATAGATTGACGATATAACCAAGGTCTCGGGCTCTGACTAGTTAATGAGAGCGATGGAAAGAGGAAAATGGAGACAGTTGGAGGAGGCCTATACCTGATATGGGAGCATAACTTGAAACTGTGTCTTTTTTGTTTCTATTGCATATATTCATATTTTATTCTTTTATATCTTTTTGTAGTTTTATGCATTAAATTAAAGGATTATTATTTTATATTATACATAAAATAATCGAAGATATCTCGAGACATGTTCATAATCGAATGATTCTATTAGTACATACATATATCTCATAATTACCCATCACTAATTTTGGCTCAAGAAATAATCCGCTTATCTCAATATACAATGCCCAATTTTTATGACCTCAAAGCTGCTACATATATATGATTCAAAAGGCTCCGAGTATAAGCATCCGTCACCAAGAGCTCTGTATGAAAACAAGCGCCATCCGGTGCTTTCTGCGCCGGTCTGTATGAACGGACCCTAAGCTATCCCAAGCGATTAATCTTCAAACTAACCAACATAGCGTGTTTGTAGGCAGATTGCAGATTCGATGAGTCGAAGTCCGTGGATAAAAATCTACTGATATATAATCTATAGTTATCCCTGGTTGGTCTCGGCATCGGCATATGCAATCTGAAAACAGCAATAAGATATATATTGTATGTATAACAAATAAGTAATTAGGTCTATATAATCTATGCATTACATTGGCCACGTGTGTTGTAGAACCGATGTCCCATATAGCAGACGGAATAAGATTAATTCAATTTCCACAAGCCAGCCATATGAGGATGTACCAGTCAGTCGTCAATAAACTACTGGAACATTCGACAGCATGAAGCTTTTTTTGACTGACCGCGATGGTAGCCAAGCTGGCTTCGCCTCGTCTTCAAAGCTTTCCCGTATTCTTTTAAAAATAAAAAAAAACCTCAGAAAAAAAATCACCTCAGATGAGCTACATCGTTGCCAACGAACAAAGTCCCGCCAGATTATCTCAGAAAAAAATAATTCAATTTACAAGGTGTTCCATTTCCAAATATTTTTTAGCAAAAAGTCTTCATTACGGTGTATAACTTGCCAGTATCAAAAAAAAAAACGAGTAAAGAGTATTTAATTTCTTTTAGCATGACCCTCGTAATGATTAGGTTATCATTAGGGGAGACTTACATATATCCAACAGTGAATGTGTCGCGGCTGCTGTGACGATGGGAATTGAAGTTAGATTAATTATATTTCAACTTACACAAAATGGTCAATCTTGAGATCTGTAATATCATGACAGTTGAAAAAGTCTGCCATCAAAGTCTTCATTGTACACAATCTGTCGAAACATTTTTTTGCTTTTTTCAGTGATCCTTTTGAAAGTATTATACTCATCTCTAAGTAATGCCTTGCTGAAAAAGAAGCAAAAAAACATTTATACATCTTATTAGTGGTGTAGATACCTAGATTTTTAATCTGTTCTTCATAAGGTAAATGAATGTTTTCAAAAGTGGCACAAGAAAGTTGAGACTAGATTATTAACTTGAACTACTACTTGAAATACTACTTCCACCTGCTACGATCGTTTAATGTAGCAAAGTGGCTATCCGCAGCCCACACTTCGCCTAAGCGGGCAATGAGAAGTGTCGGCTGGCGAACCACGACGCCGCCATTTTATAAGGTTTAAAAGTATTAAAGTTCCTCATTGCATTCCCACGGTGTAATGGAGAGAAAAGGAAAGAGGATGAGGTGGGAAAGGTGTATTGAGAAAGGAACATGGAATTTAGGTGAAGGACTATAGGATATAGGATATTACTATTTCGGAAGGAGAAGGAAGAGACAGTAGTAGCTCGGGAGGCCGGAGTCGCTTACCCGTATACTTAGGTCTACTGTGTTGTATGTATTATTGAAATCAAGTAACGAGATAATTGTTGGTCCTCCGTTATCCAACACCAATTTAATATTATCCGTAAATTTTACAAGGGCAGCGATTGTACTGTTCGGAACGAAAGACCGACTGAGGTTTAGTAGGTTGCTACTGGAAAATAGACAATAAGTTTATTAAACATACATTAACAAAGCATTTTAGAGCTTTATAGAGAAAAGGTAATATAGAGATTTGACGAATTCTAAGATGTATTTGGGGTTTAGGCTTTTTAGAAGAGGGAGAACTAAGACATCCATGTAAATAGAAAAGAGCCATGGGATTTAGAAAAGTTTAGAGTATGCAAAATAGGATTGGATCAAGAATAGGAAGGTATATACTTGTTTACCACTATTTCGATAATTAGGGAAGGTAGAATGTCCTACAATATTTAAGTACTTATCTCGTGTATTGACTCACACAGAGATGTTTAAGAATGTCATATCGCCTGGACGAATCTATTGAATAGAATTCGTCCCCGAAGTGCGCGTTGTGGGTTTAATTAATACGTTCGCTGCGGATCGCTCATAATCGGCTCGATATGGTACATACGCTATATGCGCACGACAAAAATCATGTTTTCCCACTGGTTCGGAGCATTTTTCTTGGTCGCCTTTACGAATTTCATTTACTGATTTCTCACTATCTCTCTATCAGCCGAATCCAGAGCCGAAGCCAACGTTAAATAAAAATTTTGATTGTATTGTATAAAATGAAACAGATTACATACCATACTTACGCAAAGATTTTGAAATATGTGGTGACGTCAAGAAGAAAAAACCTGTTATGCACATTATTTGAGTCAAATGGATACCCTTTTTGACCGCCACCACATCAGACGGAAATTTCAGATTTTTTTGCCGCAATGAATATATAAAACCTGCTGTTAGACATAAATGTTCTTCCCAAAGTCTATCGATATTCAATGAGGGAACACGAGAAATTTTACAGGGGGAGATATATGAAATTATTATAATCCTTAATATATTTATAAATATTTATAGGTCAGGATCTAGTCTTCGTAGTCTTTTAGTCTGTCCGGCAAATAGACTCAAATCTTCCTACTCCTTCCGAGATAGTAGTATCCTATATTCTATAATCCTATTCCAAAATTCTATATTCCTTGCTCAAAACACCTTTCCTACCTCATCCTTTTTCCTTTCCTCTCCATTAAGTCGCGGGAACGCAATGAGGACCTTTAACATTTTTAACCTTATAAAATGGCGGCGTCATGCTGCACCACCCGACACGTCTTGTTGCCCGCGAGGGCGAAATGTTAGCTGCGGATAACCACTCTGCTACATTAAATGATCGTAGCAGGTGGAAAGAAGTGGTCTCTGCCTACCCCAATGCGAAAGAGGCGTGACTGTATATATGTATGTATATAGTATATACTATGGTCTCTGCCTACCCTTATGGGATATCGGCGTGAGTATAATATTCTAATTCGTATATTGGTATAGCCGTATAACATCGCAATGGTTTTTCCTTGCGACTGTATCTGTCTTCTATAATATACAAATAAATTAAAATAAAGTACCTGCTTGTTGTATGTGTATGGCTGTTTTCACGTAAACAAAACCCAAGCAGGATGTTTATAAAAAAAAAAAATCCGTCTGTCTGTTTGTTGACCGAACTATTCACCGATTTCATTAACTCTCATTGGCAGATAGAAGACAATATTATAAGCTACTTTTTGTCTCGGGAATATCCCATCATCATAAACATCAGCCTGTAAAATTCCACTGCTAAACATGCCTCCCCCTTAAAAAAGAGAAATTTGACATAATCTCCACGCTTGTCAAGCTTATTGGAGATCTCAGTAGATTTGGATTGAATAACAAGATAACGCTACTCCCCATTACCCATGTAAACCAGTTCACATAGCATCGACGGCAAGATATGAAATAATGCTATTATTATACCGGTTGTACACAACAAATGTTTAGGGCAGAGTTTTTCAAACTTTTTTGTCTTGTAGACTACTTGTAATGATTTTCACTTTTGGATAGACCCTAAAGCATAGTTAATACGAATTTTTTGTAAATTTATTTACTTCAAATGTGTTTTTGATTGGCGTGGACCCCTTGCAGGCCATCATCGACCCCTGGGGGTCGATATAGACCACTTTGGGTATCAGTGTTTTAGGATAACTTTATATAAATTTGGACTGCTTTAAAAAATAGGAGCAATTTAAAAAATTCTAACAAATAATCGTCAAATATATAGAGCATGCGAGTGAAACTATGGACGACAACTAATAATGAATAAATGTGCGCTAATTTGTCGTTTGTTATTTGCCTACCCGCGATACTAGTTGCCCGCCATTTTTCCGCGTCTTGCGGCAAATAATATCGCATTAGTACTGGCCAATGAATGATATCATTCAAATTCGGCTATGCATTAATTAATTCAATCAGGTCTGATCGAAAAAGGTTATGATTATTTTTAAAATTACAGCGACTTTAACCTTGATAGTTTTATTTTACTCATCATCCAACACCGGGCATCCTAAAATGTAGGGTTTTTCCATAAACCCCGCGCTTGGTAGGTATTTTTTAAGATTTTAAATATAAAGAAGCGCTGCAAATTGTATCAAAAAGAAGTAAAAAAAACTAGTTACGTCACCGATCTGTTGGATATTTAAACCATGAATAGTTTTGTTATAGGAATAGTTTTTAATTATAATACTTCTAAATAGTATCGGTTCAACAACAAAGCTTCCGAGAAACATTAAAACTTAAAAACCCATGGAAGTCTATTGCTAGCTGGGTACCTATTTGCCACCTCCATAAAAGGGAGAAATTAAACCCGTAATTCTTCACACTAAGCGTGCATCATGGGGACCATCGCCGTGTTATATATGTATATATATCTATATACATATATCTACACATATATCGCTATGTTAAACAAAATTATTCTAGTTCATCTCTATTATGAAATTCTTAAATGTCAAATTTTGTAAATCAAAGATACCAAAAAAATAAAACTGCCCAGATCGACTAATTAAGGGCTTCTGAAACCGAATCTGTCGATGTTTATTTGTTTGTTCGAGCTGTTTGCGAAAACCAGCGGGTAGATTTTAGTCAAACTCTTACAGTCTTAAAGGTACTATTCCGGCTTAAATACTGCGGCATGTTTCATCAAAATCGGTTCAGTAGAATGGAAGATACAGCTTGATCCCGGTTTTAATAGTTGTATATAAGGCCAACGTCTTGAAATCGGTATATGGGTTAAGTAACATTTACAACGGTCAGATGTTTGATGAGTAATTTTTTTTCCTAAATTAACAAGTAGTTTGTTAGAATTGACCTCCTTCATGTTTCGTTTTCAAGTAAAACAGTGGGTTCTGATTTATTTCATGACATATTTCTGATTTAGTTGTCGCAAGTTTTTTGTGCTGTTGTTTGGTCAGGGAGTACTTGGTCTTTCAGTCTGTCCGGCAAATAGACTTAAGTATACGGGTAAGCGACCCCGGGCCCCCGAGCTACTACTGTCTCTTCTTACTCCTTCCGAGATAGTAATATGCAATTCCAAAAAAAATATCCATATTCCTTGCTCAATACACCTTTCCTACCTCATCCTCTTTCCTTTCCTCTCAACAAAGCCGTGGGAACGCAATGAGGAATTATAACACTATTGAACCTTATAAAATGGCGGCGTCGTGTTTTGCCACCCGATACGTCTCGTTGCCCGCGGGGTCGAAACATGGGTTGCCGATAGCCACTTTGCTACATTAAATGATCGTAATAGGTAGAAAGAAGTGGTCTCTGCCTACCCCAATAGAAAAGAAGTGTGATTGTATGTATGTATGTATGTAGCATGTACTATGGTCTTTGCCTACCCTTATGGGATATCAGTGTGAGTGTATGTATGTATGTACTAGTTGTCGCAGGGTAATCGAGGAAGTCTTCAATAGTTTGGTCATTTATAAAGGATGAGTGAGATTCAAATGACGAAACGAATATACCGGGCAAATGTGAGAGGAAATGTCGAAAACCGACCTTGATCAAATCAACAGCTTGTTTCGAAAAGGTCAAGTTCGTAGCACCCTCAATCGATAAAAGTATATGAAAAGATGTATGGATTAGGTGAGAAAAGTGTGTCAGAATCTTGGTATGTGGCGAACTGTGGTCTCTGCCTACCCTTATGGGATACCGGCGTGAGTGTATGTATGTATTGTGGGGGTCTATGAGGATGCTAATACAATGACAGCAGACACTGACATAGGTTTAGCCCAGAGGTCCTCAATCTTTTTTGTCTTGTAGACCACTTGTAATGTTTTTCACTTTTGGGTAGACCCCCAAAGCATAATTAACATGAAATTTTTCTAATTTTATTAACTTCAAATGTGTTTCCGACAGTTGGTGTGAACCCCTTGCAGATGTTTAGATTATGCTAGGAGGAATCAGGGTTAAAGCTAATATCAGAATTTAAACTCACGGAATTCCTTCTTCTTAAAATGAGGTTGTTTTCTGATCCACTGCTCGAAGTTGTCAACGACTTCAGCCATCGCTCCCGGTTGGTGCAAATTATATTCTCTTCTTATATCGTCTATCACGTTCGGGTTGAACCGGAGAATTGGATCTACCGGCAACGCCTCCATTTCTCGGACCTGTCAAAATAGCTACGTACTCGCACACATAAATATGATAAAAGCGAAACTACGTTTGTCTATTTGTCTGTTATTTTTCTATATACGGCTCAACCGCTGAGCCGGTTGATTTAAACTTTCCGAAGGATAAAAACAATTGTATCTTCAACGGTCCCTGATATGTAATTAAGGACAAAAATATGAGGTAGACCGCGGGTAAAAGCCAGTTTTCTAATAAATTTGAAACGAACTTCAAAAATCAATTCACAAACGATTTAAATCCGATTATCGAAATTTACGATTTAAGTATCTTCTAAAAAGATGATAGTTATATTTTACTACTCACAGTTAATTTTTACGTCCTCGTACAATATACTTCAAAGTAAGTGGTTCTGTTTAAATATACTGTAATTATTTTTATCACCACCTTACGGAGGTAATCTATGTATATTTTTGATACGATGCGAGGTGCAGAACTGGAAACAACTAAATGTTTGTGAGGGTGGCGCTTTATATATATACTTCACACAGCGACTCTGATACTATAGCGCACTGAAATAACAAAATACACCTATCTATATTATTATAAAATTGTTCAATGTCAAATTTTCAAAAACCAAAGATATTTAAAAGCAAACTACTCAGATCGACTAATTAAGGGCTTCTGAAACCAAATGAATAGTTATTTGTTCGGGCTTCACGCAAAAACCAACAAGTAGATTTTAGGTAAACTGTTATTTACTGTTGTTAACTGTTAGGTAATAGTTTTAAAGGTACTATTCCGACTTAAATACTACAGCATGTTTCATCAAATTCGGTTTAGTAGAATTGCAGATACAGCTTGAACTCTGTTTTAATAGCCGCCACTAAGGTACGAGAGCTCAAGTAAAAGTGGTTATTAAGTTTTTTTTTTATATAAATTTACGATTGTTCCGGGATTTCCCATGTAGCGAAAAACCGACATTAAAGCTGGCGGAGCCGTAGGTAAAAGCTAGTACTATTATAGTTTTGATATGTGCACGTTCCATTTCGCACTGCATGTGTCACTGTGTACCAATCTAGTATTTGTACTGATTACTAGCAATTTAAAAATGGTGGTGGAAAGAAGTGGTCTCTGCCTACACCAATGGGAAAGAAGCGTGACTGTATGTATGTAGTATATATGTAGTATGTACTATGGTCTATGCCTACCCTTATGGGATATTGGCGTGAGTGTATGTATGTATGTACTAGCAATTTTACGACTTTTTCCTCTATTCCACCACTTCATTGTTCCAATATGGCCACTTTTCTAGTTCTTCTTCCTTTTTTTGAGGTTGCTGAAGACCACGGTCCTCACCTGATCAAAAGGGGGATTAGGCCGTAGTCTACCATGCTGGGCTAGTGCGGGTTGGTAGATTCCACATACCCATGCGGATATGCAGGTTTCCTCACGAAGTTTTGCTTTTCCATTAACTAGATTGGCGTCTACAGTGTAGACCAGAGGTCCTTAAACTTGTTTGTCTTATAGACCTCTTGTAATGTTTTTCATTTGTGGGTAGACCTCCAAAGCGTAGTGAATATGAAATTTTTGTAAATTTATTTTCTTCAAATGTGNNNNAGTTGGCGTGGACCCCTTGCAGGTCACCGTCGACCCCTGGGGGTCGATATAGACCACTTTGGGTATCAATGGTGTGGACCATACATGAATTAGAAATAACTCAGTGCTACGGGCCCGGGATCGAGCCGACGACCGCAAGCCATGTCTAAGCCGCAAGTCATCACTAAATCACCATGTCATCATCATCATCATCCCCAGTCCATCTCGTCCCCACTACAGGGGCACGGACCTCCCCTGATCAGGAGGAGGATTAGGCCGTAGTCTACCGCGCTGACCTAGTGCGGGTTGGTAGACTTCGCACACCCATGCAGGTTTCCTCACGAAGTTTTCCTTCACCGTTAAGTACATTGGTGTCTACAATGTAAACCGTACATGAAATTGTATATACATACATACAATCAGAACTTTTTCCCTGGCTCTCCGGCAAGGAATCGAATCCCGATCTCCCGTGTGATAGGCGGGGATACTGACCACTATACTACCGAAGACCTATTGGGATAGGCAGAAACCACTACTTTTCACTTGCTATGAGTAAAGTGGCTATCCGTAGCCCACTTTTCGCCCCCGCGGGAAATAAGACGTGTTGGGTGGTAAACCACAATGCCGCCATTTTATAAGGTCCAAAAATGTTAAAGTTCCTCATTGCGTTCTCGACAAAAATAAGAAGAAGGAAGAGGGTGAGGCAGAAAACGTGTATGGAGCAAGAAATATGGAATTTGGGAAAAGTATCTCGGAAGCAGTAGAAAGAGATAGTAGTATACCTCACGACGGTATCCCATAAAGGCAGAGGTTAGAATTTACCACATACCACGATCCTAATACACCTTGACCTTTCCTGATCCTAATGGCTTCTGTGAAACAAGTGGTTGATTTAATCAAGGTAGGTTTTTCTTGGGCGACACTTCCTCTCACTCATCTTTTCTAAATAACCAAACCATTGGAGCATTCTTTTCTCGATCTTTGTCACCAGACCATAATTTAACTTACACCAATCGCTTATCACGCTAACCCATCTATTGTCGGACAGTAGTAAGCGCTGCTTAATTTAAGATCGACTCGATTGACGACCACTGACCACGATACCATGTTGTTAATACAGTATTTGACGACTCTTGCTTTCGGGCCAATGGGTCCTGGGTTCGAATCTTCGTAGGAATAACTCTGTGTGAGCGCGTATGTTTGTATCCACGTCATGGATGTTTAGCTGTGAAGTGCCAGTATAATAATATCACCATTCCACCCTCTTCACGTGGGTCCTGTAAGAACCAGATAA
>WUAW01008815.1:718-19977 GCA_017165845.1 Thaumetopoea pityocampa
ATACTTATAATACAATCACGCGTATTTCCCTGGCTCTCTGGCGGGAAATCGAACCCTAGTCTTCCGCTTGACAGATGGGGTTACTGACCACTATACTACCGAAGAATTGGGGTAAACGGAGATCACTTCTTTCCACTTGCTATGAGCAAAGTATTCGCAGTCCACGTATCGCCCATGCGGGAAACTAAACGTGCCGAACCACGACGTCGCCGTTTTTATGAGGTTCAAAAGCGTAAAGTTCCTCATTACGTACCCACGAAAAGTAAAGAAAGGAAGGAGGTTGGGGTAGGAAAGGTGTATTGAGCAAGGAATATGGAATTTTTTTAATTGTTAATTTGATTTGTGATTATTGTTTATGATCGAATTATTTTTGATTTGTGCTAAAGGAAAGTTCCTTGGTTATTTTTTAGCGACTCAGTATCTTGTCACACAGATATGAGACACCTGTTGGTATAGTCTACATGCTTTCGCCTTTGGATCCAAAGGGGTGAGGTTCGATGCCCGACCGATCACTTTTCATTTAGCTTTTCTGAAGGTATGGGTCTTAGCATGACATAAATGCCGCATCTCTTGGGATCGTCGAGAGTTGATCATGAGTAGAACGGGGTAACGATAGGGTCAACTATCTTCACACAGACACTACTTTAAAGAATGCTGCAGACTTACTCCTGCACATAGGTTCTTACTTATACCATAGTCTGTGGATTAACCGCACTATTAGGAAGTTTATTTTAGGTTATTTGTCTGATAATTAATGTTGCTAACCCAGAAATTTCGCGCCTCCGGCAAATAAAAATATTCCGTGGGTATCATAACACTCTCCAGAACCTCCTCACATTTCCTCTACCTAATCGGTACGATTCTAAACCCAACCCCATCCTCTTACAATTTTTTTATTGTATATTAAATGGGCACAAGTGTAGCATTTTTATTTCAAATAAAAAAGAACAAAAAGCGTTTATTCCTTAATAATTGACATTACATATCATTTACCGTGGATAGGATCTCCATTTAAGTGTGTTATACACCTGTGTTAGGAGATCCTGGTGGTGAAAATGTTTGAAACCTTTTAACATTTCTTATATGAAATCACTATATGTAATAATCATCGGCAAAAAATACCATAATAGAACCATGATAGTAGTAAGCGATAATAAGCGATCGATCACAATTATTGTATTAACAAATTATCATCTTTGTACCCACTCAAAACCAATTATAAAATTGCATTGATTTTGACATACCGCTTTGTCAGTTTTGATGTATCGTTGACCGCAAACACAATTTGTAATCAATAGAGTGTGTATCATACATTTCATTATAGATGATGGTGATATTTTCGAACTTCATTTTTTTGTACTCTCGTATCTATGAGTATGAACGATAGTCTTGTGAAGTGCCGTCTATTAATTCTTGTTAGTACGAAACAGTTTGGGCTCAATAAATAGTGAATATAATGGGTCGAGCACTTGTAGATTAACGTTCTTTATGAACATATGCTCAAGATTTTCCACTGAATATATTTCACTGAGTATATAAAACAAAGAGTTCTAAACTCAAATTATATAATTCGGCTACTTCTTGCACAGTTTGCGCTACTTAACCGCGGAGAGCTTCCGCATGTCTTTCTATCTTTTATCCTTACAGCGGTATTCTAGATTATAGCTCTAACCACGATCCTGCTCAAATGGTCCAGACGGCAGTCTGTGTGATCTCACCACTGATGTTTGACTCCATCACAAATATTTCAGGTTTCCCTCATCCTGATGTTACCGTAGGTAAATAATAATTTTAGATTTTTTTTGCAGTACTTTTTGTTGTATTTGAAGTACTGTGTGGCTGTGGGCAGAATAACATCGTCGCTCGATCTTTTCCTGTGGGTGCTGTGAAAATCAGCTGAGGGATGCATTAGAATAACATATGCTTATGTTAGTGTATTATTCTGCGATTCAACCAACATCTATTGCGATTTCTAAAACACCAGCTAAATGTGGAGATTACTGCGACTTCTTTAATACTCTACTTATCTTAGTTCTTGACAAAATAAGAATTAACAATAGGTACCATTGTTGGCACTGTTTGTGATATTACTCAGACAAATGACTGATGCTTAATATGGTTATTTTCTGTATTTAAAGAGTAAGGGCGTAGTAGGCGTACATCTCGCTATCTTTCTCGCATAACCGCATCATAATTGCAGTAACGTCATAAAACAGTATATGCATCCTTTTTTCGTAATTTGACGACTACTCCTATTACTAAATTTGAAATGTTTTTAACTTACATATTATTGAACTGATTTATAAAATTCTTTCTATTTTATATTGTATGTAGCATAAGTTGTAAAAAATTGTAGTTATTGTAAAAAAATAAATCAAATACCCTATTAGCTAATATTCGTTGTTATTGTTACAGAGTTAGAACACGAGGCACAGATTGGCGGCAGTTTGTCAGGCAACCAGCTCGTGATCACTGGCAGCAAGCATTTACACTGTCCACCTCCAGAAGGATTTACGCCCGGTGTGTGGTCAATGGCCCTACTAATATTATAATATTGAATTGGTCACTATGTAATGATCGACATAGAAAAATGTGTCAAGTACATTGGTGGTCTAATATAAATAAATTTGATCCGGTCCCGTACCACTAATTTCTAATTCATGTACGATCTACATTGTAGATATCAATGTATTTAACAAAGAAGGAAAACTTCGTGAGGAAACCTGCATGAGTGTATGAATTCTGTCAACCCGCGCTAGGCCAGCGCGGTACACTACGGCTTAATCCCCCTCCTGAGATTATGATGATACAACAGTGAAAATGTTAACACTTTGAATTCAATACGGTGCTAGTGTAGTTGGTACTGTAAACTTTATAATCAGAAACATGTTCTTTTCAGGAACGGAAAAGGTTCAAATGCGAACAAGGTCAAACAGTACCGGTAGCGATGGATTACCCATTAGAAGACATCATGCCACAGGTAATACGCACAGACGTCGCGCACTGCACACACGTATAGCTAGAACACGTGCCGTTCGATTCACTTAACATGGTTTGATTTGGTAAAAGTTTGATAATAAATTTATTTTTGTAGGTACTTCAGATCGTTTGGGTCTACCCTCAAAAATAATAAATAAATGGAGTTATCGCGTAATCCAAAGTTGTAGAAAGAAGAAATATTTATGAAATGTACTTCTTATATTTTTATAAATCGAAACACGTATTAAATTAAGTCGCAAAAAGAAAAACAAAGCAGGAATTTATTCGTTTTGAATATTTGTAATTTGTCAATAGCCTAAAAAATTATAACAGTTTTCAAACTTTTCACCAAATTGGTATGCTGTGTTTTTATTGTCATGCGCCAATGAATCACGTCCATTTATTTTGGTACTTAAAAATTCATACAGAGGCTTAGGTGCTTTCGTTTACTTAATTATATTTAGGCCGCTTTGTCTGCAACTCTTTGGTTTTTGCACTCGTCGTCATAAGGTGGTTTGGTTGCGTAAAGAAGCATTCTTCCCAAGGTGAAGAACTCCCAAGGGAAATCCATNGTGGTACTTAAAAATTCATACAGAGGCTTAGGTGCTTTCGTTTACTTAATTATATTTAGGCCGCTTTGTCTGCAACTCTTTGGTTTTTGCACTCATCGTCATAAGGTGGTTTGGTTGCGTAAAGAAGCATTCTTCCCAAGGTGAAGAACTCCCAAGGGAAATCCATTTGATTTTATTTCACTTATTTTTTAAATGATTTCGTTCTTTAAAAATGATGTATTCCGTTCTCCTTCCGTAACTTAATCAATTTTAAAAATTATGTTCACCTTAAATCTGTTCTCGTAGTTTCTCAGGACACTTTATGTTACTAGTAAAGGATCTACTAGATATATTATTGTTATCATTCGAAATCACGAAAACGCCTTAATAATGCTTTATTGTGCGTATGCAATGAGAACACAGTACGCAAATACACACACACTAAGCTTTTGGCACTAGGTCTATGTACCATAACACACGCGATACTTTTATCATCGATATCAGGCGATTCAGTTGCTTTTCTAACGCTTGGTACTGTGATTAAAGTTTTAATCCGGTAAAACGAGTTGAAGATCGAAACAATGGCTAAACGTGCGATTGTGATCTTCACCTTCAAAAAGAATTGGTTCAGTAATTTACAAAACACTCGCATCAAGTTTCTCTTGTTGTCATTGACTCATTATGAAGAAGCGACTTCGATAGTGATTGATTGCATGAAGAAGACAAGTCACAACGCAGCTGCGAAATCGTACTAAGTGTCGTGTCTGCTATGGCTAGGGTTGTCAATCACGTTTTATGTTAAATAATAATATTATTTTAGTTTTGATAGGTGTATGCACCATGTTTATTTAATATACTTTATTTTAGAGTTATATAGAGATACTTTGTTTTGACATGACATTTTTATATGAATACATTGTAATCTAAATTTAATTTTATATGTAAGCTGATAAACGTTTAATCATAATCAACAATTGATAATTATGGCAAAAATACATTTTTGAATACCCTTTTCTTTTACTTTCAAATACATTATAATTTTAGTTAAATCACAGTCTAGAGCCGTATTTTTTTCAATATTATTTGGCAACCCTAGCTATACCTTAATCGCACTATTACCGCCCCAAGATGGCAGTCACGCGAAGAGACGTATGGGGCTGAACAAAGAACAAATGGAGGCGATGAACCGTGTATCGCTGCCAGACGCCGTGAACGGGCTGAGCGTGCCTCAGAGGCCGACGCAGCTGAGCCTCGCGCCGGCGTCGGGGTCGACCTCTGCGTCGGCCGCGACCTCGCCTTCGCCAACCCCCAGCACGCCCGCCGACTCAGGTCCAGCCTGCGACACGCCTCGGCTACCTCTTTGAATGCTGTCGCCACCTCGACTTTCAATTTTATCTTGATTGAGCCTTTATATTTTCAGTCATGTGTGAAATTTAAAGAAAATTTGCCAAAAAAAAATCCCTTAAAATAATTTTACAGTACAGTGAATTAAAATTACCATATTTTCTTAAAATGACACTGTTTATTGACTGTTTCAAGTAAATGAATTCACGGTTCCGTTATTTGAGAAAGATTTATAATCAAATATTTATGACATTATAATTACGTTTTTCGTCCAGATGATGTCACCAGATATCACGTCTATTATTTTTCTATAATAAATAAAGTATCGTTCTTCGAAAATAACGTTTATATTTCAATTGGAAATAAATCTTTAAAATTGATATACCATTTTTTTTAAACTCACACGAAACAAAATTATATAAGAATATTGATTTTTTAAAACAAACCGTTCAAGACAGCGTAGCTGTTATGTACAGGTACGTTGTTCTGAACGTCAAGAGGTGGCGAATCGATCCTAAGCTATCTTCTTAACCCTACTCAAGGAATGCAGTCTGCTTCTGGTGTGCTACTAATTGCAGTTAACCGTCGTGATCATTCGTTGTTAACTCACTAATCGTGTGCCAACTACGTCTTGATTGGATTGCTTACGATTTTTTTCCTTCGATAGGTTTTGCCGATGATTTGGTCACAAGAAGACAAAAGAAAGATGCTCAGTTGGGCGGTGAGTTCATGATATCCTTTTAACTATTTCTTTATTCTTCTTGTATATACATGCACGTCGACGGATCGATATTCAATCAAGGCTCAGGAGTCTTAAAATGAAGAGTCTGTACACGGTCTCCGCTCTAGGACTCATAATGTAGGCGTCCTTTACTCTAAAGAAGCGACGACATACGCCAAGATTACACAGATAAAACAGTTAATGTATTCAAGTTAATTTACGTAGTTGATCCCATACTGAATTGGCCTAACTATGAAGAAACGAAGAAAATGAAAGGATACCAATTTTATTTTTCAATATAGTCTCCACTAATACTGATACACATCTCACATCTGTGAATCAACATCTCTAGGCCCTTATAAAAGTAAGCACAATCCTTGTCTTCAAAATGACTGAAGACGGCCGCCTGCAACTCTTCATCGCTTGAAAATTTTCTTCCCCTTAAGTCCCGCTTTAAATTTGGAAATAAATAATATTCGGACGGGATCATATCAGGACTATAAGGCGGATGTTCCATTTCCATGAACCCGCATTAACGAACTACATCCTTCGAAACAATGTTGTCGTGAAGCAACAGGAAGCCTTTAGACAGCTTGCCGCTGCGCTTCTCCTTTATTATGTCTCGCAATTTATTTATTAATGAAGCATAATATTCGCCATTTACGACTGTATTACGTTCTTTAAAATCCACCATCAAAACGCCCTGGAAATCCCAAAAGATTGTGCACATGAGTTTTTTGGTGGATTGTTGCACCTTTGACTTTCTTGGTGGCTTTTCATCCTTATAACGCCATTCCATTGACTCGCGCTTGCTTTCTGGATCATAATACAAGACCATAGTTTCATCACCAGTCACTAGTCGCTCGATCACATTCTTTGGGTTTTCTCCACAAAGATCCAAAAACTCGGAAGCACAACGTACTCTCTCCTGTCTCTGAACAGCTAAAAAAAGTTTCGGAACCCATCTTGAACTGACTTTTTTCATATGAAGGTGTTCACAGATTGCATGATGGACGGTACTTTTAGAGCGCCCAAGTCTAGCTGCAATTTCTCTAAACTTCAAATGGCGGTCACTTGAAACCTCCTCTTCGATTAGAGCAATAGTTTCGGGAGTGATCACTTCCACGGGTCGACCGTCATGGCCGATGTCTTCGACGGCTTTTCTCCCGAGGCGAAACTCTGACCCAATTTTTCACTGTGCTATAAAAAGGGATAGACTCCTAAAACACACCATCTAATTTGGGCGGGTATTTGTTTTTTTATTTGGGCGCGTATAAGCCTTCTTTAAACAGAAACTTTATGACGCTTCTGTACTCGATTCTCGACATTTTGAAGAAATGTCCGACTCTTGTTGTTCAAACCGCTGCTAAACTGAGATTACGCTTTTCATGTCGATGCGTGTTCGTATATAAATTACACGATAAATGTACTATTCGATGCAACATAACATGTATCGACAAGTCGCGTAGAACTATATCAGGCCAGTTCATTATGGGACCGACTACGTGTACGAAGATTTTTTTTAATTCGGTAATTTTTTTTACAATATATAATATTATTTTGTCAATCGATGTGTTTTAATGTATTTTTTTACGTTTTACGTTTTTTTTAATATTTGTTTAACAGAAGAGGAGCGCGCCATGCGAAGAGTGTCCTATTTGAAGGCCACTTGGGGTGATCGGTTGCATTTAGACAGCGATGTAGAGCCTGATGGTGACCCTCAAAACAGAAGGTACAACTATTGTCTTTCTCTGTTTTCGTTATATTGTTTTATAATGTCATTTGTTTTTGTCACAGTCAATAATTTTTAATTTGTATAAAAGCAAAGGCTATATATAACGCTAGACAGACGATTAGCACTTTGTCCGGCGGACAATAATGACCGCTTCTACCCGTTATTATTATCCGCGAACTCAACGCACATTGCAAATATTGTGACGTCAACGTTCTAATGAAGAGAACTATTTATTTAGTTATACTATTAATATACGAGTAGTTCCCGTTCGTTAGTTAAATGGTCATTTAAATAGAATGTATCCATATTTTTAATAACAAAATAGTACTAAAATGCACAAAAAACGGTACAGTTTCCAAATAACCAGATGAAAAATCTAAATTCCATTATTCCACAGATCTGCTAACTGGGGCCTGAAGGGAGAGATATTAATTCCTCTGTTACAGTCTAATCCTCAGATAACTACTATCTAATTATTGAAAAAATCTAAATTATGTTATTCATGGGATATGCGCTGATTCTTTATCTAAGGATTCAAAAACGGACTAGTCATAGAATATTTCTAAAATTGTTTCTACATTTATAAATACATAATTTAAATAAGCGAACTTGCCATATTAGAGTATCGATATCTAAATTTAGACGGTGGAGTAGTCAAAACTGACGGCGCCGCGCCCGTCTGCGTCAGCGCGTACAAACCAGTCCCGTTAGCCAAGTTGATTTTGTACAATCGTTAACACTAATAGAAATGATAAAACGTATTGAAGTGACATTTCTAATCGATAAGTTATGGGTGACTTGGCAGCCCCCTAGCCAAATTGACTTTCTACATTCGTTTGATTAAACAGCGGGCAACCGCGGTCTGTCCTGTCCGCCGGAAACCAGCGAACATTTTGTCTGGCGGGCATTTTGTCTGGCGGTCGTTTTGTCTTTAATGTGCGTTATTACTGACATCGTGGACAAATTGTCCGGTCTGCCGCTATCCGTCGTCTGCGCAGCGCCTAATATTTGTTTGAAATTATCACGTCATCTATTATATTTATTACAAAAAAAAAATATTATTGACGTTTTTTAATTCATACCGCCTTTTTCCGCTGGGGTAGCTAGAGATAACTTCTTTCCATTTGCTACGATCCTGGCATACAGCTTTCTCTTCTTCTACTTTCATCAACGCTTTCATACAAGTTCGTCGATTGCGAGTACTCCTAACCTGGCCTTGCCTTGTTTTAGTCGTGTTGAAGAAAGGCCAGACCAGACTTTTTAATGATTTATATGCCATAATATTCTAAAAATATTATGGCAATAACATGATAATAGTGTAGGTCTCACAAAACATAACCCTCTATTTATGTTTTAAGAAAAATACATAAAATGGTAAAGGTCCTTTTACAATTTTGACTGTGACAAGAACAATTGAAATTTAGTTGAATTAGACCTGTTCTGTAGATTTTCAAAATGTTTAACTACCCTCTATGTTTGTCCAGATAACATTTATTCTGTAATAAATAGCACTGGAGTATACTTTTATTTTTGTAAATCTGTGATCACATAGATTATGTTGTAGATAAATTATGTAGTAGTCATTATCATTATGAACCGTACAGAGTAGTTAGTGAGTAACAGTTTTTATGTATCTAACAACAAAATTAAATTCTGGGGTCATATTGGTCATACTAACCGGGTGAATGTGATTGGATTGAAAACGCAGTTTGTACCGCAAGTGGCGCCCCCCTCGGCTCACCGATGACATAACTCCGTTGCTGCGCATATTCGACCCGCACGCAGTTCTTCCCGTGCGGTACGTTACAGTGGCAATAGATGGCGCTTATTAGCGTGTGCGATAGTTCAGGAATGCAATAATAGATGACGCGCCTCACAGATAAAATCCAAAACGAATTTATGTTTGATTCGATGTTTTATAGACAATGATATGAAATTAATTTGGTTGCATTGCACTGCTTATATAAGAATAAAAATACATGGTAAGTACTAAAATATAAAAAAATGATAAAACAAAAAAAAATAAAAGAAGAATCTGTATACTATTAAACAAAATTATAAAAAAAATATCTAAAAATCAATCAATTTCTAACTTGTGTTCGATAAACGCTTTTGTGAATAATATTAGACGAGTATTGGAACACGTTACATTATCTGGTCTCTTTAAGCGCTAGTCGATTATGCATGAAGACTATGTTTGCATGCACGATGTTGAAATGATTATTGGGTTTCATGAATTATGTACGATATTTCAAATTAGTTAAATGTATAGCATGTTCTGTTATTTGTTAGTTTATCTTTAATGTGTACCTACATAATAGAAAGGTGAGAGAACATCTTTTCATTTACTGTAATTTAGGTTTTTAAATTATCATGGCCATGAAAGTTAAATCTGGTATATATTTCAGGTATATATTTAATGCTTTATTAATGAAACGCGTTTTCGATTTTGCAATTGTTGCAAACGTTTAATACAAATAAATAATATCTCGAGAAATATAACAGTTTTAATATTATATTTATAGATTTAATGAAAACCTTTTAAAGGAGGATTAAATACAATTTATTGTGAATCTACATTATTTTATATTACTGGTATTCTCGACGCTCAGAACTCGAGACATATCCACTGATTGTGGACCTCATAATGTTACCCAAAGGGCGACTTAAAGAAGAACTCTGAAGCAATTAGAGATGTTTTACGATCAATAGAGGAGGTCTATGTCTGGCTGACAGCGTCTAAGGGCTGACATGACTATAATGACTAATTATTATAGACACGATAAGAAAATATTATAGGTATTTCCTGCTCCTTATGTATCTATACATAAGGCTAGGTATTGTCATCATCATCCCCAGTCCATATTCGTCCTAACTACGGTGTACTCCCCTGATCAGGGGGGAGATTAGGTCGTAGTCTACCACACTGCCTTAGTATGGATTGGTAGACTTCACACACCCATGCAGGGGGCATGCAGGTTTCCTCAAGAAGTTTTTCCTTCTCCGTTAATTATATTAGTGTCTACAATGTAGACCGCATATGAATTAAAAATAACTCGGTGGTACGGAACCGAGATGGAACCGATCTTTCGATCAAGCCGTGTTCGGTACCACTGCACCACCAACATATTTACACTACGTATACGATATATTATTTTTTCTTATCTAGATACTTAAGTAGACTTATGAAATCGATGGTAATAATCACTCGTACTTAATAAATAAGTAATATGATTTAGAATAATTGTAAAATAACTATTTAAAATTGTCTAATAAACAATTTTATATCTTTCTACTTTATTTTTATTTAATCCAATAAAATACTAATCGAAAATATTTTAATAACATTAGTTCTGCGCAAAAAGGAGAAGACGGAGAAGAAACTGCAGACAGCGCTGTAGAGGCAGTGGAAGGGGACGTGGAAGGAAACGTGCAGATCAAAATGGTGGTCAGCAACGGCAAGGCAAGTCATTGACTTTAAACTGTCGTATGTTCTGGTGCTGGTTTAGTATTTAAAAAAATAATGAGCCAAAGAAGTGGTAATGATTAGATCCCGCTTTCTCACTTATAAGAATTTTTTGTCTGTGGTGACACTTGTATGAATAAAATATCACGTAGTATTAAAAAGTCAAGTCAGAAAAGTTCAACCGCTAGAATTTCCATCGATTCAGAGAATAAACGAATTAAATGAACTTCCAATAACCTTGTATGTACGCCTCAACTGTACATTTTCGTCTTCTAAATATATTTATTAATATCCAAGAGAGGCGATGAACTTTCAATAACCCTGTGCACCTCGGTGCTCAATTTTAGCATCTAAGTAATATATTATTTGTATAAATGATTTGTGTTTTAAGTATTTCTGTACGAATTTTAACCCATTCGATGTGAATATATCTATTATTACTATTATAAAATTGTTAAATGTCATTTTTTTAAATTAAAGAATTTAAAAAAAGAGAACTACTCGGATCGACTAATTAATGGCTTCTGAAACCAAATATATCGATATTTATTTGTATGTTTGTTCGAACATCACGCAAAAACGAACAGGTAGATTTTGATCAAACTGTTACAGTCTTAAAAGTATTATTCCGGCTTAAATACTGCAGCATGTTTCATAAAAATTCGTCCATTAGAACTGAAGATACAGCTTGATCCCTGTTTTAGTAGTTGCCATTAAAGTATGAGAGCTCAAATAAAACGGGTTCTTAGGCATTTTTGTATAAATCTATGATTGTTTTGAGATTTCCCATGTGGCCGAAAACCAAAATTCACGCAGGCGGAGCCGCGGGCAAAAGCTAGTAATACATATAATATATACACGCATAATGTACACGTGTACATTATAATTAATAACCCTGGGATTGACTTTTAATCCAAAACGGATGCTCCAAACTGAAAGTAAACTTAATTAAGTTAGCGGCTTACTGTAATCAATTAGAAACTGACTGGATCGAAGCCGCGTGTAAATTTATCCGTACACATATTGCTTACTGTACGCCCGTGAATAACCGTCCTGTTCCGAACAACATTGAGCCCTAACTCGATGCGAACCGTTTTTGTAGCAGGTCGGCGACTTTACGGGGCGTCCATTAATTACGTGTCTTTTTTGACGACTTTCTGACTCCTCCATCCTGATAAAATTTTGCAAGATATTTAATTTAACCCAATTTCCGAGCAATTTTACGATATTTTTGCGGGAATAAAAATGACGTGATCTCTGCCGAGATCTCGCCTTTCCCTCACGTGAGATTGGGTGACATTCCGCACAATCCCCTCCCCCTGAACACCTCACGTAATTAATGGACGCCTCCTTACGTTCTCACGCAGTAGTGCTATGAATTTTGCCTCGAAATAGAACCCAAAAAGAGAAATCCACCGAAGAAACAAATTTGTCATACAACTCAATAGATTGCAAATTAGAAATGATAATTGACGGTGCACATACCTGAAATTGACATGTTTATGCAACTCCCATGAGCAGCAGGGCCAGTAGAAAAATGTACCCTATCTGGCAGCATGCGTCACAAATTTTCTATTCGTAAAAGTTAGCGGAGCACACAGTACTAATGGGCATTCTCTTGGAGTTGTGATAACACGAACAGGAAGACGTGATGTTATTCGATCCTTAACTATTTGAACTAATCATCGTATTTGTCACGGGCAGGCGGTGGATGTGACGATCATTAAATGAGACCTATGTCCTGCAATTGACTTGATACAAAACAACAATCTTTGGAAACTATATGTAAATCCGTCCCTTCCATTAGGGAAGTGGTGCATTATTTGATAATGATTATTTGTTTATGAGGAAATATGTTTATTGGAGAAATGGATGAACGTTATTATTTTAGACTAGTTAAAAAGTTGCTAGGACGGGATTCATTTTATCCTGGCGGAATTATATAAGGATTCCGATATAATAGCATAAATATGTAATCCACGCGGGCGAATGTGCACGCTGCAGAGTGTTTTATGAGGTTTCTTTGTACAACAGCGTGCGAGCGATAGATCGTGGAAGCAGGTGTGGGCTGTGCTGCACGGGCCCAAGCTGTACCTGTACCGACACCACCCCAGTCAGGTGAGTCCCAGATACAGTAGCCGCTTGGCCTTGACCCGTTCAATGAAAATTAATTAATGTTCTATGGGAAGTTGTAATTAACACCAATTTATGTATTCGTTTTATTTTTGGTCTCCGAAAATACGACCATGTATCGGAATTTCGGAAACGTTTAAGGTGGAGCGTCAAGGTGTTTATGTTCTGTCTTTTCTATTCTTCACAACTTAAATTCAGCAACCTATCTCCAGAAACGTTTTGAGTATCTTATCCCCAAGGGAGAACCTTGTCGCACAAGTTCTTCTCTTCTTTTGGGTATCCTGCACCACAAATCGAATTGTTATAGTGAGTGAAATACTCACTATACTACACTGTGCGAGCGGTTACGCCTATAGAACTCATTTCTTCATTCTATTCGGGATAACTCTTCTGTATTTTCTGAGTATTTTCAGAAAAAGAGTTAAGGGGCACTTTCTCTCAAAATGATATATATTTATTATGATATATATTTATTTGTATCTATTTTAGCGTACTGAACGGTATTTGTATATATGTATGCTTCTGTACCCAGTACACTAGATTCTATCCTCTTAATCTCAAATGTTTTTACACTCTAAGGTTTGCTGGAAGAGAACTCAATGTTTGTGTACAGTATAGTATAAATAAATAAATAACTCCAAGAAAGCTTCAGAATACGTGAACAGCAAAATAGTTTATTTAACGTAAAAATAATCCTTACAAAACTATACTTAAAACGCGTGCGTAATGGCGTGAATAAATGCCTTTATTCCATACAATTTCACACAAATAATTATTATTTTCAGCTGAATGTAATTACATCAGAACGGCATTATTTTGAAACCTTTTTTATATTTATAAGTAAACGTGAATAAATCGTTGGCGAGAAGAAGCTTCTGTTTCGGTACTGGAGATTCAATTTCAATTCAAGGCGATTATTATTGCGTATAGTTTCAATTTATACTTTGGTCCGACAAGAGTACATTTCAAACTTAGCCTAAAGTGGGATTGTGGGCGCATTTGAGCTAGGGTTGTTGAAAATTATAAACATATTTCGATACAGCGAAATATTGTAGGGTTGCATAATAAGTGACTCAGAGATACGTTTCGTCTTACATTATTAATCATATTCTAAGTGAGCCTGGAAACACTACCATCCCTTTATCTGAACTCAATTGGGCTCAGTCGCTGCAGCCGTCTTTAAGCATGATTCTGAAGGTTTTTGAGTATATTTAAGCGTCGATTCACACTGTTTCTTTCTTTCTTTGTTGGCCTGCATATAAAATAAGCGTTGATGCTGATTGTTGCGTAAACTCATGTCGAGAGCCTTGCCTGATCAGCACCACGTTCTATGATAAATATTTGTATTTTGATTTGTACTATTCTTTTGATCAGTATTCTGTCACACTTGTATATGTAGAAGAAAAAAATTATTCTATTCTTCTATATTAATATGGATCTATATAAACTATTCTTTTAAATTCTTTCAATGTACCTTATTACATTTTATCAATCTCAGCATCAAATCAATAAATAAAAACTATTTAAAATGTATCAAGTCACATAATTAAAATTACTATATTTTGATTTTTCTTCTAACCTTGCAACCCTAGCCAAGTCTACATTGTAATGCAAATATTTTGGCCAACCCCACGGCCGCTTTAATGGAATATTATTTTACGTGGAATCGTTTTTGATGTGATATTTTGTTCGCTGTTTGTGTTTGCTTACGTGCTGTGTGCTTCTTATACACATTTGAGGTACACACTCCTAAATAGTAGTGTCTGTATACGAGTAAATGAACCTTTATCATTGAGTGTGTAGTACATTTATTTATCTTAAGCAATAAAGTGATTATATTTCATAAACTATCTTTAAATTTTTATTCTTGCAAATATTTAATATTAAAATGTTGTTCTATGATTAAAACTGTAAAATCTATATTGAAGAAATATAGATAACAGAATCATGAATGCCAGGAATCATGTTGGCAAAATGTGCAGTGTATTTGTCCGATGTTCTTTATTTGCGTTGACCAACAAACATAAATTTATATTAGTCGTCATATTCTATTTGCTGTGCGATGCTAGCATAATAATAGCGTCGCTTGATTTCTTGCGGTGGCCGTGGTTGCCACTGTCGGCAGACAAATAATAATACATTTGTGTAATTGTGGAAGATTATCGTATGTTTCAAGAAATACATATTATATCTAAGGCGCTTGCCAACTGTGAAAATACGGCAAATACCCTCTTTAAATGAGGGTAGAATCAAGCTAATATAATAAAGACTTGTTAATTACTAATTACCGTTCCATACTAGCTCATAATAAATTCAAGATATGTCGCAGTTATCAACCGATTATTTATACACTTCCCGTCGCGCGCCAAAGCGTCTCTGCACACCTGGCTTCCTTGCGCACGCGCCGGTTTAGGGCTGACTGCGTCTTAATTATCTATTATATTCATAATACACAAGATAACATCATTGTGTGCCAGTGACGATGTTTTAGAGGTACATTACTGTCCACGGGCAGCCCTGACACACTTTGTTTCCACTTTTAATGAAGAACATAGGATTAGAACACAGATAAGTCTAATTTTAAATATGTATAATGCGTTATAACTTGTCAACAAAGTATATACAATCTCACGGGCATTTCATAAATATATTTTTGAAGCGGCTTGGCTCCGACACTCCCGTTACATTAATATGATATTAAATTTAAATCACAGAATGGATAATATTAGTGCAAGGTGACCTTTTTTTAGGCAGAGTAAATCCCACATACACGGTAGTCCCACAACTTCTCACATTCGACTGTGACATCGTGGACAACACATTCACTGCCGGGCCAAAAAGAAGTGCCCGTGCGAATATAACCGAATGATTTTGACGAATTTACTAGTTTAGGAAAAAGCTCATAAAAACCAAACTAAATATGATATTTACATAATTTAAAAAGCTAAGTAATAAGATTAATCCTCTTGTAATAAAATTAGTCCATTTATAACGTATTATAAATTTATAATATTTGAGTAAATTTAAATCTTTGAACCAAAATATTTTTTGTTAATTTTAGTCGCTCGGATACAAGTGGGCGGTACTTTTACAATGGCACGGTCCCACTCGGATCCGTGTGACAGGCAATGAATGTGTTAAAACTTTATAATGACCTTCATTGACAAATTAGAGAGACTTCTAGATCCACTGAGTATCCTACCGATGTTTCTCAGTGTTTCATCCTTTCGAACAATTCTTGGGAGGGAACTATTATTCCTCCATACATATGCCACCATCCTCTTTGGGGAACGATTATATAAACGCTGAAGGCCTCGCCTCTTACTTCTGCAATCCCTAAGGCCCTCTAGTAGATGTTAGAGCAACCGACTCAGCCTGTATTATTAAAGCATGGGCTTTTAGGTCAAAAGCGCCAGGATGGACTGATGACTTGGAGAAAATCGCGGATAAATATTTAAATGCAAGTGGCCGAAAATCATTTATTGTGACATTCTATAGGCCTATATCCAGCAGTTAATGTCTTTAGGCTGATGAATNGTAGAGCAACCGACTCAGCCTGTATTATTAAAGCATGGGCTTTTAGGTCAAAAGCGCCAGGATGGACTGATGACTTGGAGAAAATCGCGGATAAATATTTAAATGCAAATGGCCGAAAATCATTTATTGTGACATTCTATAGGCCTATATCCAGCAGTTAATGTCTTTAGGCTGATGAATATATGACGATGATGATAAAAACAAAACATTAAAATGGACTGCGAGAACGTTTGCCTTTATCTACCCATACTATGACAATATACCAAAAGTAGACTGCGAGAACGTTTGCTTTTATCTACCCATACTAATATACTAAAATTTGTGTGATAGTCGTTTGTATATTAATAATTTGCATTATTATAAATAATTAATGCCATTAACTCTCAACTTCAACAAGTCTATTGCTGGATATGGGCACCCCCTTATAAGGGATGGGTTTGCTATATTTTCCACTTTTGGCAAACGTCCTTGAAGTCATAGTAGATAATCTGCAGCTGGGTCCCACATCATCCACGGGAAGAGTGTCGTATCCAGTTGCTTATGACCTCATGCTGTGATTTGTTTTGTATTACATGTAAATGAGCACATTCAGTACTCACCTCTGAAAGACACGTCATATGACTAGTTCAGTCGTCACGGTCGCACTTCGTCTTATTTAATTAAAAACTATTATTTTATTTTAAAATAAATATGCGTTTGTCTGCTTATTAGTGTGTCTTTCTGTCTTTCTAAGATAAAGAGGGGTTTGGATCTCAGGAATTATGGGGGCTATGGGATCACGTGAGATAGTATTCGGTCATCATAATACTTTACCGACCGATAGTCAATTAATCGACTTTTTGTTCTCAGCGCTTACCGACAGGTAGCCGATTAATCGACTTTTATTCCACAGCACTTACCGACCGGTAGTCGATTAATCGACTTTTTTATTTATTAATCAGTTAGATTCCATTAGGTTCCAAAACCGAGCCGACGTCTCGGACGATCTGCGGCTGAGTGGCCGGTACCAGTAGCGGATCGAAATGGGTTCTCGAACCGCTACCGGTCGGTAAAGTGTTAACACAGCCATATGTATCCCTTACAATTACAGTAGCTCCAGGATAGTTTAACGGTCATGAAATATGCACAGGGAAATATACTTTTGTTGATTATTTCGCCGTGTAAGTTTTATGTAAAAAGGCTATACCATATAACTTATAAATTTATAAACCTGTTTAATTATATTGATAAAGTTCTATTAATTCTATTACTGTTCGGTGTGGGCATAGTAAGAGCGTCACTCCATCTCTTCCTGTGGGTGCTGTGAAAACTAGCTGAGGGATGTATCAGGATATACCAGGCAGCAGAGTTATCCTGTTATAAAATCACAATCCACCGTGATCTCCAAAACGCCTGCCAAGGGTGGAGATTATGGATGATTCCTCCTTTTTTTAGAAGGAAATCCATGTTCAGCGGTGAGCTTCCACGGGTTGCGAACGATGATAATGAATTGATTTCAAATTTATTCGTTATTATTTCCTCTTATCCCAAACAAAAGTTTGTTCCGAATGCTAAGAAGCACTTTTTAAATGGAGACAAAGTTGTCACGTTCGTCGTTAACGAAGCGTGAAAATAACGGGAACTGTTGTTCCGCCATTCCCTAGCATTTAACGGAATAAAATGACAGCTGCTTTACCACATTTACACTTATTTACAGAACTGGGCCCCAACAGACATCCTTTAATAATGAATAAATAATTAATAATATATACACTTAGATCGCACATTACGGAATTATGTATCGTATGCTCGAGTGATTTATTAGAACAAGGGGTTTTGGCGCCGGTCACTACACAATGTGGTTAATAATCTTAATTACAATTCGTCCAAGGACGTATAAATAACTACGTAAAGTTTTATTATTTTATGGCTTATGCCTTATACAGAATACACATTTTAAAGTCTGATTCTCATTCAAAGCTTTTTTTTTTAATTTTATCAAATTAAGCTTAAAATATAGAAACAATTAATACATATCAGGGATTCCAATATTACCCATATGTCAAATACATAACTGCTCTCTGAAATAGCAAAGCACGGCTTAACACGTATGCATGTTTTATGTGTAAAATGAGACGTAGTCAATTTTTAATTATTTATCCGACAATAGTTATGAATCTCTCTCTACAGTTGACAGCGTTTGCTTCTGCCTACTGTTATGAATTCCCAATTCTGTTGCAGTGTTTCGCCTTCCGACTGAATCTGTTCATGGTTTATTTGGGGTTTTCAACATTCTTAAATTCATTGGAATCTAAAATTTTGTTTCGCGATATGCGCAAATGCAGTCAAAATTGTCTGCTATCAACATACTCTCTCGGTCTGCTAACAACCGATATTCGTCGAGTTGATCCACCGAATGTTAAAATGTTAAAAATAACATAGAAATCTAGTTTTACTGGAATTATTATATTGTTTTACCGGAAATAGGTATATATCCTACTCATTTCGAAATTCCATTGTAGCATTTACGGGCCGATAAATAATGTAGTCACCTTTGTTACAACTGCGATGACACAGCGCTTTACACGATACCACTCTGATCATTCAGGAAGCCACAATTCACTTCAGTTGAACTTAGTGATGTTATGTGGGTAATAAAAGTTGTTCGAATTTCGAGTTTGATCCACCCGGATCTCGAGAACTGACTAACATCCTTCAGTTTTAATTATAATATTATTGAGAGATATAAAAATCAAAATGTTATTACATACATACATACATACACTCACGCCGATATCCCATAAAGGTAGGCAG